>JACEVL010000120.1:2098771-2131271 GCA_020284085.1 Aporrectodea caliginosa | reverse complement strand
GACTATTATAATACGCGTTTCTTGACCCTGCATCCGTACAATTTAAACTGGATTAAGCTGAATAAAAATTTAATTTATGGCAGACATAAAATGTTCGCAGTTTATGGAACTAGACAAATATATGACTTACACATGTTTCTAATCCTTGATAAGGGACAGACAAACAGACAGACGGACATATAGACAGACAGATTTGGGACGGGCCATATAAAAAACAGAGCTTACAGCACACATATTGACATTGGATCTACATTTAAAACGAATCTACGAACTTCGCCTCAAGTCTTGCAGAACTTCCACTGGCCAGTATATAGTATATACTGTCCTGCTCAGTTCATATAATTAATCAGAAACCTGCAAGGATTTATGAAACTAATATTACACATCGTCTGGTCGGACTAGCAAAGTTCTCTGTCTGGGTACTAATTAAGAGACTAACCTTGGAGCATTAACCAAAGTTTAAAAGCTCACATTTCTATGACTAGCATCTTTAGCATGTGCTCTTTCCTCCTTGAAATTATCAGAAAACCACTGGTTAAAATGCCACGACATCATTGAAACAGTAATTATAAATGCAATTGTAACAACATCTGACATAGCTTTGCAAGCAGCAAGAGTCACAATATAATGTAGTCAAATCAAATCAAATCATTTTACTGATCCATCCATAATCCAGAACAGTTAGGCTACAGATGATTATGAAAATATAAGTACATGTAGTATCAGTGCTTTTTTTCAGCCGGAACGGTCCGGAACGCCGTTCCGGGACCTTTTTTCAGCTATTAAAAAATAATGTAGCTAATTTAAATTTTCATTAAAATTTTGGTAAATTATTTAGATATCTTTATTTAATCTAAGTGCTTTCAGTGTTTATTGATATTGATATTATATTAAATAGAAATATTACCATAAAATATGCCACTATAGATAACTGTTCTGAATTTGTTGAGTTCCGGAAACTTTTTTTCTAGAAAAAAAGCACTGAGTAGTATGTACACCAACTGAAGATAATTCAGTCACAGGCAATCGTAGATGCATTGAAAAATCTCAGTCAGATGTTTAGCTATAAATGCAGCTTTTATATTGAGCACCTAATAAAGTTAAGTCTATAAATATGCTCATTCGCAGTGCTCACTAAGTCAGAATAGAATCCATATTAAGACCGACTGGATAAGGCTCAAGTCTAAAGGTTCAATCAGATATCATACATAATTATCTGGCAAAGTGCTAAAATCTAAGCTAAAGATGATGGTCGATTTAGTTGAAATTGTAGTCAAAGTCAAATTAAAGCAGTCTCATAAAAAAGTAAGTAAGTCAGAGAAACTAGAAGTCAAGCAACAGAGGGTAAGAAAACTGAAAAAGATAAAAAAAAGGACCCTCCATCAGATCGAAAATGTTTGGTATTAAAGTATATTCAAAATGCTTATGCTTACAGAGTACCTAGTTTCAGAGACTCAGAGTACCTGCTTACAGAGTACCTATTTCAGAGGCAGATTGTTCCAGAAGCCTTTAGCAGCTATATCATCATCATCATCATCATCGTCGTCGTCGTCATCATCATCATCATCATCATCATCATCATCATCGGTTCCTGACGCCAGCCATTTGACGGCGTTGGGTACGAATAAATTATCTCAATTGTCCCCCTGTCATTTGTAAAGTCCATTGCTTCCCTTAGTATAAGCCCAAGTGATTTTGTATCCACTTTTAAATTATCCATGCAGCCAGCGTAGTCTCGGTCTTGCAGCTACATACCTAACTAGTCAGTCTAGCAAGCAAAACATTTATTATTAGGATAATTTATTCATGATTATATACTTCATAATGTACACCAAAATGTGGTTAGCAATTGGTTCAAAGGATATACTTACTTACTAACTTACTTATTTACTTACTAAAGTTGTCTTGCCCTGAAAAAACGTAGTTTCTACAGACTGCATATTCCATTGTTACTGGACCAGTCAAGTATATGGAGGGCAGAAATTGTCTCGTTCTCATATCAGTGTCTGCCTCATCTAAGCCACTGCCCACATTTTGTCGATTATATCCAGTCAATTCCTCTGCCAAAGCTCTGTAAATATATGCGCCCATATCTATAAGCCTCTGCCTATATGGATCTCCTGTCCTGTGCTACAATAACTTATAATGATCCTGTTTTTCTCAAATATATGTTTAATATATTGCATCAATATATGTTAGATTGGTATTATAGATATTAACTATATCGTGTGTGTGTGTGTGTGTGTGTGTGTGTGTGTGTGTGTGTGTGTGTGTGTGTGTGTGTGTGTGTGTGTGTGTGTGTGTGTGTGTGTGCCCATGCACGGGTGTTTGGATGTGTAGTGTGTCTGTTATTTGCAATAACATATTATATATACTTATTTATATTATATACATACAATGTCATACATATAATTATATGTACACTATATACATAGATATACACTGTATATATATATATGTTGTGTATATATACAGTTTATAGTGTACATATATAAATATATGAATGTATATAATAAAAATAAAAGCGTATATATAATACAAAATAACATAATAATAGGTATAATATAATAAGTATAATATAAAATTAAGTGATATAATAGGTGTAATCTACTATACTATAATACTCATTATTAGTCTACAAGGGTATTTCTCACTGACCTTCAAACATTTGAATATCTAACAGCTCTTGACCTTGAGACTGGCTAACCGCACCTCAGATTCACATTTCTTGGTGACGTTGTATGCATTAATATAATAATAATATTGAATAATAAAATAATAATAATAATGATAACAATAACGATAATAATAATAATAATAATAATAATAATAATAATAATAATAATAATAATAAACCCTGAAGACGAGGCCTGACCCTCCAGACAAATTTAAATTTCCTGCTCCTTTATATAGCAATTTTTCATAAATCCTGAGGGATCCTTGATACCTCGGGTAAAAAAATAAATAAATAATAATAATAATAATAATAATAATAATAATAATAATAATAATGATAACGATAATAATAACGATAACGATAATAATAACGATAACGATAATAATAATAATAATAATAATAATAATAATAATAATAATAATAATAATAATAATAATAATAACACTAATAGAATAATAGGTACCTTAACCTCATTACGTTATATGTAGGCCTACACACACATGCGTTCAAGTAATGCACTTCAAATCTCTGTTTTAATCAGTCATTGATCAAAATTAGTATCATTTTGCTGGGCACAACATGCCGAGCTCCGCCTGCCAATCACCCGTCGGTCGTTCACGGAGCATGCTCGATGATTTCCTACGAAATTCCTCGTCTGCAGGTAATGGTCGGATGATGAAGACCATCTGGCCTCTCATTGGTCTTCGGTAATTGATCTGTCTCCTCCTATACAGTGGAAGAACCTCGGGTCGGGTCGGTCTCATGTAATGTAATGTGTGTGTGTGTTTCCTTTTTAACGACTAGCTGTGTGGTAACAAAGACCATTAGCGTCGCCCTCCTCCTTTATCCAGGCTTGGGACTGGCACTGTCAGAAAGCAGAGGATGGACGATAGTCTAGTGGATAGTGTGCTGGACTGCCAACCAAGAAATTGGGGGTTCAAATCCCTGGCACGGCGGAAATTTGTTTCAAGATTTCTGCTCTATACCTGCACCCATAGCCAACTCAGCTATAATGAATACACTGACCGTACACTGTTGGTGGGAAGATCAGATGGTGTGGCAGAGGACTGGCAACTCATCCTCATAGGCTGAGGCTAAGAAAATGAAGTCGCTAAACACTTCTCAGGGTTAACTTAAGGGATTGCTCTTCTTCTTCCTCACTTCTTCTTCCTCTTCCTCTTCTCCAGTGCTAAGACAGTCCTAGAAGAAGTAAATATAGTCTGGAGAGCATGATGGCCGAGACATTGCCCAACCACAATTTGTAGCTGAATCAAAAGAATTATCTTGGCCGAAGTGCAAATTCTCTACAGCCATTCACTGTTCTTGTTGTTCAGCCTTGAACCACTGATAGGCCTATATACCTACACGACGAGAAAGAAATTAAACTTACCATTCTGTCATCGACAAAAGACTTTAAAAGCCTAAACATAAGACGGGAAGATGCCACAAAAATCCACACAAACGAACCAGCTGACTCCTAAAGTACTTAACGTCTTCGGTCAAGCAAAGGTTACGTCAAAGATCGTATCATGCAATCAGTAGATTACGTCATTTACTATTTCAACCGTAGATTCCATGAAACGAACAAGACGACCGTCACGTCAAACGCTCATTACATAGATCAGCGAATCCGAGACATCTTGACCGATTCAACAGGTAAGCGAGACATCAATGATCGCAATATATATATCGGTGTTTTACGTGAACACAGAGCAATACTTGGAGGGAGAGAGAGTTGTAAGTAGTTTGTTTGAGACGCCTCTCGACCTATACAAGTTCTGCGCGCACCCACCATAGCTTGGATTGATCAAGCCTTGAGAACCGGTTTGCGTCACAGTTGAGCGACAAATAAGAGCAACAGTGACTACGAGAACCACAATGACGACAGCTTCAATCGCACGTGTGCAACATCCTGAACGCCATAATATAGGACACCCGACGGACAACGGCCTCTACGACTCACGTTGAGTTACGACGGTTGAGAGCCATAACAGAAATCCACCTCTAAGCCACCTCTCTCCATCTTTTCATTCATTCATTCATTCATTCATTCATTCATTCATTCTGAGAATTTATACAGCGCCTCTTCAAGAGACCTACTCAGAGGCGCTCTCCGCGCTAGCCTATTATGATGTTAACTTTGTTAAGTGTCATTACGAAGGAAAATATTACATAAGTTAGCAAAACCGTTCTTCTCTTCATACAACCTTTCCTCCTTTTTTCCTTCCTCCTCCTCTTGCATATGATGCTACAGTGATTGTGTGCTTCAAATGAATGAATTTTGCTAAGCCTAGTCAATAACAATGGATGATGTAACCTTTGGGAATCCAGTAGTTTAATATTAACAGGTTAATGTGAAAGAGCTCAATGTTAGTTTTGTGTTACACTGGTGAAGATTATATATATATATATATATATATATATATATATATATATATATATATATATATATATATATATATATATATATATATATATGACAGCAGTGGCAAGATGATGATATCATTACGAAAAGAAACGTCTCTATAGGTGTCCGTCTTGTAAGCGAGGGCAGACAACCAAGCGCCGTGACGATGTCTATACATCATGTAGAGAGCTTACAGAATACTTGTAAACATCGATATAGGAAGTTTTGTACATACGTCAAACTTATAACCAACAACAAGTTCTGAGGAAAGGGTGTGCAAAAAACAAGTTCTGAGAAACACGCAGGGTGGGAAAACCATAAAAAATGAAAGCCTACACTAAGATACTAGTGATTACTGATTAGAGTTTGGTTGAATCTTGATCTGGAAACCGGTTCTGGCCGGATTTTGCCCCAGACCGATTCATCGGAATCGACGCATCCCAGGACTACCGATCCAAATACCAAAAGAAGTAATATTTTCAACAAAAACAATTCTTTTTTTCATTCATACAAAAATAGTAACCTGTTTTTGGCGACCTCTTGCGGTAATCTTTAATCTTTATTATTGAAAATCCGTGTAAAATAATAAAATTCATTTGAATTACATCTTGCAATTATACATACAGGATTTTTTCTGCGATCTCAGAGTAACAAACAGTGTCTAAAACCAAATAAAAATAAATGATGACGATTAATCGGATCGAATCCGGATTCGGCAAAAAAAGCAGGCCACCTAACCGGTAATATCCGGATTCAGAAATCGGCAAAAAATTCCAATCGGCCACGCCCTACTAATGATAACCGTCAAGATGACAGTGCATTTAAACCGGATTTCTCAACATATATATATAATTACATATATATATATAATTACATATATACATATATAATTACATATATATATCTAGATATATCTATATATATATTTGGTTCACGGACATACAACAGCAGCCGGACTGATTCCGTTTCCTGAGAATCACATCGACCCTCTTAGCCCAATTCCATCCATCATCCTCATTCTCGGCTGATATCTTTCATTATCCCATCATCACCACAACCACTGCTGCTGCTGCTGCTGCTGCTGCTAGTCCCCACGAACCTAACCTCTAGGGATTATCTGTCTGTGCTAGGATTTAGGTGCTTCCATGACCCCCTCCCCGTCTCTCTCATCTAGTCATCATCTGACTACAGATGCGGCCAACCAAAATGACCAGCGCCTGAAGCCAGACAATTGTAATGATCAATTTAATTTATTGTCACCGTGCCTTGGCCTTATTGCGCACACGCACACACCCACACACACACACAAACACACACACGCATACTCACACGCGCACACACACACAAACACACACACGCATACACACACATACACGCACACGCAAACACATACACACAAACACATAATTATGTACAAACACATCCAAACACACACACCCAAACACACCCCAGCACACACAAACACCCAAACACACACACACCCAAACACCCCCTAAACACACACCCAAACACACACACACCCAAACACACACACACCCAGACACACACCAACACACACACACACACGGTCACACATCCAAACACAACCAAATACATACACAAACTGCACTTAGCTCTCTGGCACCCGACAACCGACCGTCATACAACCTACACTAAACTGGCAAGTGACCCTACAGATGATTGTGCTTTTAATGTCCATAAACATCAGACACTACTGTTGCAAAAACATTCATAAAAAACATAACTGTCTGGTAATAAAGCAGAGTCAATACTGCAAGTGGACAGAACTGAGAAAGTAAACAACATTCAATGTGATTTGAAACCAAATGGTTTATCTCTAGAGTCAACATCAATGTTCGAGACAATAATAACAATCAATTTCATTATAGGAAAAATAATGAAATATTACAAATCGACTGAAATTTTTTAATTACAACATATTAGCATTTGGTTTTTCAATAAAGGATATACTTACTTACTTATCTCCATGTTTCTTTTAGCCCCTAAAATTCTGCTCAACCCACCAGGTTTCAACTCTGCTTAGTTGACCCCATAATGTTTTATCAGTGTCCTCTTTCTTCACATTCACCACTATCCATTTGTTTGATTGTTTCATTTACTTTTCAGAATTAAGTGGTTCATCTGACCGAATAGGGCACCAGATCACAGAAGTAACTAGGGCACCAGCTGAAGCAAAGCTTTACTAGGTCACGGAGTCATTAAGGTTAGCTAAATTGCAGTCTGGCTTTTCACATCCTGCACTAGGCCATTGACTAGCAACAGTTTATTCGCAAGGCCATTCCAGAGATTTTGTTACACACCTAGTTTTAGGCCGCCCGTTCTAGGGTAACCAGCATTGCCCTCTGGCAGCTAAGTAAACAAACACATGCTACTGGAACCAAACAGACACGGGGTCTTAAAAAACCGGCTGTAGCAACTAAAGAGTATTAAAGTTCATATGACTAAGGCGGTCCATGTATATAATGCATGTGCGGCTGTACATGCCGAAATCCTAGCTGTCGGCAGCATCAGGCATTTGGGTAAGTGACTAAATGATATGATTTGTATGGTTTGACGTCATTGCATGCTAGCGACACCTAGCGTTAGTTGAAGCAACTACCTCATAGAAAGGCCAAAGACTTCTAAGCAGGTCAACAACCTCATCAAATAGTAAATACCAGAGTTGTATGGTATGGTCTGACAGGATTTTGATGTCTAAGTATTTTGCTCTCGGTCTTGGGAACCTATTGTCTTGGTCTCATTTCTTGACTTTTTGGAAACTGTCCTGAAGAACAATTCTCTTGAAAAAGTGTCGCGCAAACTGTCTTTAGTTCTTTAGCTATGAAATTGTCCTGTGCCGATCTGATAACTCGCACTCGTAAATCGGAAGCATTGACGTATATTGAACTGTCTTGGACCTCGTGTCTTGGTCTCGGTCTCAGTCTTGGTACCCCACTGTCTTGGTCTGTCTTGAAACTCAACTGTCTTGATCTTGTCTTTATCTTATCTTGGTCTTGTTGAAGTCTTGCATACAAGTCTGGTAAATACATAGTGATGACAATAAACATTATATACCTTTGCTACTTTGCCATAATGGGGATGCAGTAGTGAGATGCTGTAATAAAACTAAAAAATGCGTTGCCAGCATGTAAAAATATCCAAAACCACAGAATACCATTATTATCATTACCACATAACCATCCATTTTCTGTAATAAATATTACTGTTATCATAATAATTATATAAATGCACACATAATTATATATACATATTGTCGCGGAACTCGCCTCTCACCCGGTCGGGCAATTCGCACGCTTCTTCGTGTTGCGAAGACGGCGGTGTTCTGCGCAGGAGGACTACAGTCTCGCGTGTCGCTCGAAAGAGCGCAAGTCCGGCGTCTGGAGTATTGCAGACGACTTATGGCAATCGCCGCTGACGACGCGCTCCAATCAACCAAGACAAGTCAAAGTCACTAGGTTTTGAACCCGTATATTCTGCCAAATCGTCAGCCCACTCTACCACTGTCACCCAGACACGCAACGGTAGACAGGAATCGTCAGGCCAGTCAGATGCATCGAAATCGTTCCAAATCAGAGCAAGCTCTATCGTCAATGCATCGTCGCTTACATAAAAATTGTTTCGGCTTAACGACACTTTTTCATATCGAAGATGATTAGTGTCGGAGGCAGAAAGCAACCTCGTACTCCACGTTTAAATTGCGACCGAGCCACCCGCAGTAAAGATCCGAGAAATTAATCTCTGATAAACCGACCCGACCGGGAAGCGAACCCGGGGCGCCGGCGTGACGAGCGGGCTACCAGCCCACTCGGCCACTCAGGATCTCCTACTTACAAAAGCGTCCTCTATATATAGTACAATATGGGGGGGTGTACAAATCCAGACGGCACCGTGCAAGGCCTGAAAGGGGAAGGGAGAGGGTGAGCAAGAGCCGGCGGGCAAAGTGAGCAAGGCCCGACGGGCAAAGTGAGCAAGGGCCGGCGGGCAAAATGAGCAAGGCCCGGCGGGCAAAGTGAGCAAGGCCCGGCGGGCAAAGTGAGCAAGGCCCGACGGGCAAAGTGAGCAAGGCCCGACGGGCAAAGTGAGCAAGAGCCGGCGGGCAAAATGAGCAAGGCCCGGCGGGCAAAATGAGCAAGGCCCGGCGGGCAAAGTGAGCAAGAGCCAAGCAGGACGCACACATACAGACACAGTGACAAGGCAACGGACATACACATAGGCACAGTGTCAAAGCATCGGACATACACATAGGCACAGTGTCAAAGCATGCCAGTCCCACTTCCGAGGAGGGCAACCCCAAAAACCGTAACAATATACCTGAGCACCATTATCATTATGTTATAAATATTATACAATATACTACATCTTATGTTATAAATAATGCACATTATATGCATTATATGCATATAATTATATATATATATATATATAATATAAATATATATATGAATATATATATTTATATACACACCTACACACACCTACACAAGGTCATGACATGACGCTATTCTTATGGCGTTTGACAACCCAACTTTTTTGGAGTCAATGGGGATCAGTTGGAGTCGGTGGGTATGAACATAGACCCAACCCAAGCTGATGCCATTTGACCAGATAGAAAAATTCTGAAATATTCAGACTGACAATGGTCTTTGCTAAGATGTATATTTACCAACTGTATACCAATCCAAGTGGAAAAATCCAAGTGGGTCAGATCGGATCTGATAGGGCCGTGTTCTGAAGAGCCACTCAAAGGCAGCCGCTGTTAGAGCTCGTTAAAGTCACCTGCAGGTCCAGCAGGAGTATCATATGATATCCAGCTATGGCAATTTATTGTAGATGTATTTGTAATTGATTACTCAATTAGTCATCTGATTATGCTTGTAATAATTCGAGGTGACAAAGTTTTAGGATGGCAAATGTGCATTATTAGCTAGTAGTCATTAGTACCATTATGGAACTGAGGAAAGTAGTTACAGTTACGGAACTGAGGAGGGTAGTTATCGTTACGGAACTGAGCAAGGTCGTTGCTATTACGGAACTGAGGAAAGTAGTTAGTTACGGAACTGAGGAGGGTATAGTTACAGTTACGGAACTGAGGAGGGTAGTTATCGTTACGGAACTGAGCAAGGTCGTTGCCATTACGGAACTGAGAAGGATAGTTACTGTTACCGAACTGAGGAAGCTCAGGAAGGTAGTTACAGTCATGGAACTCGCCACCTAAGCGGTTCGTTGACCTCTCTGCATATTACCGTTCCATCCTGAATTCAATATGTACTAATCAATCAGCTGCTCAAAAACAGTTGATATTTTGTGTATTATATCAGTGGTGGCTCTAGGTTTTCCCAAATGACCAGAAGGGGACCAGCTGTATGCCAAAGGGTATGTTAGAAACTTAGAATTATCTAAAATGTTTTACACCCAGTTACATATTGATGAAATTGGAATTGAAACTACATTTGTTTACTTAAACATCTTCAAGTTGTTTACCTCAACGTCTTCAAGTTAAAATACCACAAATGCAACTCATTGACTCTATTGAAGACATATCAAATAGCAGATATCAACAGTCACAGCATACGCTTAACAAAGTGCAAGTTTAGGATTGTTAGACACCTTTTTCTTGTAATGAATTCTTTCTTGTAACAATTGTTTTGTGGATCAGGATAGCAAAACAAATAGATTTCTCAACCTCACTTATTATCTGCTGTTTCTATTATTATATAGCCTAGGTCAATGTAACCAGCATTTCATTTGGGGTCACCAGAGAAGCTCGGGCACTCACTTGGAGGGGCAGTGAACCCTATACCTCCCCGTAGAGCCACCAATGCATTTGATATGGGGGGGGGGGGCAACAGAAGTAATTTGATAAAATTGCCGCTTAGCCTACGCAGCATTTTGGACACATAATATGAGATCCGGTAAGTTCGCAGAAAAAATCTAAAATCAATCTTCAGTAAACGCCTCCGCTAATGAACATCTTGAAAACCGACAAGATGGACCTCAGACCGTGAAGGGTAATTAGTCTTGCACTAATTGAAAGTTGAGCGATCTACGGAATTTCGGCGGCGGACCACAAACCTTGGTCGCTTCGAGCTACGATAAGGCGCGCTGTCAAACGCGGACGTCGACACCAGAGCTAGGTCAGCGGGCCATTCCAAACATAATCCACCGACAAGTCTCCTTAATTAAATGGTATCCAGATTTGCAGTATTTGTCAAATATTGGAACTAAACAGACAGCAGCCACGGAAAGTGTTTTCACCAGGGGTGCACAAACCAAGTTTTTTTCAAAAAGAAAAGTTGGTTTTTTGGTTTTGGGGTTTTTGTTTTCAAGATTTTCCCATTTCGGTTCATAAAACTCATAAAAATGGCATGAATACCGTTCAGATTAATCAGATGCATATAAATGAAATTAACTATAACAGTAGAACTGTAGAATGTCATGCAAAGAAATTAACAAGGACGATACAACAATTGCCAAGAGAGTTGAAGAGATGCCATATTTGGCATTTATAATTTCTAAAAAAATTTTTTTAAATTGCGGTTTTATGGGTTTTTTGTTTAAAAAAACAAAAACAAAAACAAAACCTTTCACAGCCCTGGTTTTCACATTAACTTAAATATTAGTGCATCATTTCTATTTCCATAATGCTTTTACAAACAAACTTTCTAGATCTGCAAGTCTTTGCAGACAACATTTTAATGGAAACATATTGTTCAACAGTTTTAGGAGCTGTGTGATCATCCCCAGCCCACCTGAAAAACGTAAAGCCAGATCTGATATGATGACGAATCTACATTTTATCTTTTAAGAAAATCTAAGTAGAGATTACCAAACACTACATAAATGCGTCCAGAAATAGCCGTACAATGTATTTAAATTAGTTTTCAATAAAGTCAGCTCTAGCTTAATTAATTAGTTATTTGTTTGTGTCATTCAGTTTCAGTGATTAATAGATAATAGTTTGGCTGTTTCTACACAATGCAGATACAGACTAATGTTTGAATCGTCATCAAACAAAGATGTAGCACATAATAAGTGTGCAAAATCTGTCAATTTCACGTCATTGACATCTTGAAATGAATTCAAGTACTCTGATACGATTGTGGCTAACACGGTTGGAAGCATAACTTTAAAAGCCGAGTCATTTTTCATCAGGACTTAAGCCCCAGTGTCATAAGCACCACTCGAACTCTCTTGGACACAATTTGCTTTTTGTATTTTACAGCAAACCCTACCGTTTATCTATGTTAACAGTAACATAGGCAATGGTTAAGAGTTAATGGTTAATAGTAACACTGTTAATGATACCATAGTCAGTGGTTAACAGTAACATAGTTACAATATTATTGGTCATGAACTCCATGCATTCCATGTTGGAATCAACTACAAATATTATGTCTCCGATGCTAGAACTCTTTTTCTTCCTTCAAGAAATGCCTTAGAATTCACTATTTCTAACTGACTTTCAAACATATGGATATCTCACTGCTCTTCACCTATTAACTGATTAAATACACCTATAGGTTCACTTTTCTGTGTGACCTTGTGCAATGTGCATGTTATAATTTTTTATTAATAATAATATAAAAAATTAGGTAAACAGACATAATAGCAAGCAAATAAAGTGAACAAACCGTAAGCCCACCAGCCAAACTGCTGATAATTAAACAAGGAGATTTATTAAATGCAGAAGAGTGAGTGCCTTGCAATTCCACGTATTTAAATGAAGAAGAGGAAACTATCATGGGCACCCACAGATAGTTTTGCAGGATGGGGCAAACACAATGGTCCCGGTTAACTTTTGTAGCAAGAGCTTGAAAAATGCAAGACAGGAATTTTAAAAGGGGGTATTTTTCATAGAAATTTTTTTTCTTACTTAAAGTTACATTTCTCAGTTTCACTTTGTGAATCATTAGTATCAATAGTGCTTTCATGTGAAGAAATTTGTTAAACACCAAAAAGAAGTAGTTAAAACAATAGGTGTCAATTTTCCAGGGGAGGGCAAGTGCCCCCCTCTTGCCCCTATGTGCGGGCACCCATGGAAACTATGTGTTCGTTTTATGTGAAAATTTAGGTCTATTTACACTGCAGTAGCACCACTTGTTCCACAAGTATTTAATGTAAATTCTGAGAACTTAACATTTAGCAACTTGCTTAGAACAAAAGAGAGTTAATGTAATTACATCAGTTGACACCATTAACCCAAGTAGCAACTTTTTAGAGCAAGGGCGATTAAAAGAGTGACCAGATCCTGCACAGAGAGCTGTCTAATGCCAGCTTGTAAGTCAAATAAACGGTGCAACATGTGGTAGCACATTTTACACTCTAGCAATTAATACCTAACAACAGTAATCACTAATGTGGCCTGAATGCTCCAGACATAAACTATCTGCCATGGCAATTACTCTGTACAAGCACATAAAATGCAGCAATTTGCAAGTCGAAGTGGGTAGTTGTCTCGCTGCAGGCCACAAATGCTTGACGTTATTACCAGAGAAGAACCATCTGGCCACATTAGTGTGTGGCCGTTATTAGTGTCTACCGTTAGTATAGAATACACTTGTTAGAGCTCGATTGCAATATACAATTCCTGATGACGCAAATGAAAACCGGAACAGACCGATCGGTTCCAGGCACTGCAGCCCAAGTCTCTTAAACTGATTACAATTCGCCCGAAATGCTCCCATAAACTCTTTTTCCAAACAATTTAGATAGACGACGATATAACGAGAAACGGTTTGATACAGATGCATAAAACAGAGAGTGAAACGTTCCACGTCTGGCCTTAGATGCTTGTTCGCCAAATACCACGGTTAGCAAGGTCGTACAAGAGATAAAATGAATAGAAAAACCAACTATGGGTGTCAATCAGCAGTTTAAATATCCATTGTAGCACAGCTACAAAGAACTTTTAGTCTAAGCAAAGAAATCCTTTGATCCAAAGACAAATATACGCTTATAAAAATTATTTATTTTGTAATATTCTGTTATGTAAAATAATTAATTGTCTTTTACGACAATAACCTGCAACTTCTCTGATAAAAACCAGAAGAATTCTCTCATGAAACCTTAAATATTGTCTATTGTCTAATGATAAAAGCGTACAAACAATTGTGCAGTAAACTGTACCACATTCAGTTTCTATGAATTATGACTTAAAGACAACCTTATACTTAAGAACTTATTACTTAATGACAACCATATACTTAAGTATTACGACTTAATGACAACCTTATACTTAATAATTAGGACTTAATGACAACCTTATACTTGTAAACTGTACCACATTCAGTTTCTATGAATTATGACTTAAAGACAACCTTATACTTAAGAACTTATTACTTAATGACAACCATATACTTAAGTATTACGACTTAATGACAACCTTATACTTAATAATTAGGACTTAATGACAACCTTATACTCGAAAATTATGACTTAATGACAACCTTATACTTGATAATTATGACTTAATGACAACCTTATACTTAATAATTATTACTTAATGACAACCTTATACTTAATAATATATTACTTAATGACAGCCTTACACTTGAGAATTATGATTTAATGACAACCTTATACTTAAGTAACTGTCTAATCCAATCCAATGACTTTTATAGCACCAGTATCATAGTGCATTAGTTTCTCTTCTGAACAAATCCACAGTCCTTCAGTGCATAAAATAATCGAAGTACAGATTGTCACTTGTTCTAGAAGCAACAACCGGAATTCAAGATAACCAAGAAAGTTTACATTTGTTTCTAATTCACATTTAAAGGAATTACAGAAGAAGAGAAGAGAATCTATCCCTGAGGCACCTACGGGTATGAAGTGTTACCAACTTCATTTTCATAGCCTCGGCATATGAGGGCGAGTGGCCAGTCCACTCCCTCGCCGTCTCATCTTCCCACAGACAGTGTATACGGTCAGTGTACTCATTATAGCTGAGCTGGCTAGGGGGCGCAGGTGGAGGAGAAATCTCGAACGAAAAGTAATTACAACAACATATGAATTCCTATATTATTTCTCATATATACATAAGATCTTCTAAGGCAAATGCACGATTTGAGTGACTGATATTAAAAGAAACACGAGATTAAACCGTGGCCCAATATAATGTTCACAAACACAAGAAATGAGCTAATTAAATTGACTTGGAGCACGGCCTAATATTTCTGTTTACCTATGTTTGAAAGCCTCACTGAAGAAGCATATTAACTGCAAAGTAAGCCAGGGTAAGGTACTACGGTAAGTGTAGGGTTGTCAGACGTCCGGCAAAAGGAGGACATGTCCTCGTTTTTGGCCTCATGTCCTCTGTCCGGCAGGTAAAGGTAAACACCAGGAAAATGTCTGACGTTTGTATGTTAGTTGTATTGGCTATTGGCCATTATTTCATGGCAGTTTTTAACTACTTTACACACGCACGTTGTCCTTAAGTTCCCCTCTAATCCTACCAGGCTAGCAGTTCAATCTACCTACTTATTTTTTATTGCAGCTTTATTTGTTCCAGAAATTTCTAATCCATGATCTGAGTAGTGTTACAAACAATGTATCCATGGACTGTCTATCAGATTATACGGTCAGGGTGCTATGATTTCGTTTTTGGTTACTTAGGAGACCTCTGACTCCGGAGTGATACATAAAAAGTGTCCTCCTTTGCAGTGGCGTAACTAGGGGTTCGTGCGCCAGAGGGCAAGAATTTCCTGTTCCACCGAAATTTCTGATGACCTTTTTTGTTGCTTCCCCATCTTTTTTCCCAAGAAAATTGTCAGAACCCTCTCATTTTGCGCCCCCCGCGCCCCTCCCCCGTGCAACACTCATGTATAATAGTTACTTTTTAACTATTCATGCCTAATTTCTTTCACAAAAACATTGTCAGAAGCATAATTTTGCGCCCCCCTGTCCTGCGCCGGGCGCGGCCGCCCCTCGTTACGCCACTGCTCCTTTGTCCTCCTTTCCGGCTTTCTATGTCCTCCTTAGGCCACCCATCATCCATGTACAGTGCGACCACTCTACATTTTCTGAAATCCCAAGCTTTTGCCAGAAAAATCCCAAGATTGCTCAATAAGGTACCAAAAAATCCCAAGTTGCTGAAGAGGAAAAAATTGTGATGAAATATGTAAACCGTTTTAACAATTACAATTATTCACATAAATGCCGAGCTAAGAACTGGCATAGAAAAAAACGGAGCATAACATTGAATTAACAAATTACGTTTACACGTAAAAAAATTAATAAAAGTGGCATAGAAAAAAACGGAGCATAACATTGAATTAACAAATTACGTTTACACGTAAAAAAATTAATAAAAGTCTTTCACTGAGCGAGTTTTTCTAATCTGATTCGCTGCCGCTGTTGAAAAGTGTGGTAAAAACTAGTCTGTAGACCTTGGAAAATCCCAAGATTGCTATGCAAAATCCCCAGATCCCAAGTCGGACCCCCGAAATCCCAAGATCTTGGGAAAAATCCCAAGGAGTGGTCACACTGCCCATGTATCTGGTAACCCTAGAACTCGTGTAGGGTGAAGTACGGTAAGGTAAGTTAGGGAAGGTGATGAAAAAACGGAAGTCAGAATAAGGTAAGCCTATTATAGTAGCATGCACTATTGCACATACATAATTATGTACAAATAGTTGAATATGTGATATATAGGCCTATATATGTGACTATTCCATTCGATTGTGTGTGTGTGTGTGGTGTGTGTATGTGAGTAGGTGTGTGTGTGTGTGTGTGTGTGTGTGTGTGTGTGTGTGTGTGTGTGTGTGTGTGTGTGTGTGTGTGTGTGTGTGTGTGTGTGTGTGTGCGTGTGTGCAGGTGTATGTGTGTGTGCGTAGGTGAGTGTGTGTGATGTGTGTGTGTGAGTTTGTGTGAATCATAATCCTTTTGAAGACCAAAGCTGAGATCAAATTGGTCAAGAAACCACCAGGTGAAGCTCAAATAGGTAAGTGTGTTGAAAGAGGTAATAAAATTATTGTAAAAAAAGTTTAAAATATCACAAAATAAAACAATCATGAAAACATCGAATACTGGTAATATCACTGGCATGAAGAGCAGAACATCAAGTAGGAAGTTGGATCAACGTTTTATACTATGAACTGAAATCATACTGTGTACTTGTCAGTTTGAAATAATAAAGATTATTATTATTATTATTATTATTATTATTATTATTATTATTATTATTATTATTATTATTATTATTATTATTATCATATACGTATTCATATATATATATATATATATATATATATATATATATCATCATCATTATTAAAACTATTATCGTCAGCCTCTGTTGGATCTGTCCAGGGTTCGCCACTCCTCGGCTCCCGGCAGCCTTGACATGGTGCCCTGGAAGGCCACCGTGTTGAAGCGCTTGCTCAAGGACTTTAATCTTGATAGGCCTACCTAATAATTGTCTTGTGCATGTGTGTGTGCGTGCGTGTGTGTGTGTGCGTGTGTGTGTGCGTGCATGCGTGTGTGTACACATGTAACAGACAAATTATTGTTAAGTTCCTACCCATTGAGGCTGCTTTAGGTTGTAACTCACATATCATGCGTTTCCAAAATAATTATTTGAAAACCAAATTAGCAACTTAACGCCAGCTCAAGCAGTTATCGACAACCCTGGTTGACACAGAAGCAACTGGGGAAATTTCTGTAAACATGATCTCCTGGCTGATAATTAGAAGTGTCTTGTTTGCAGCTGGGAGCAACGCTTAGGGACTTTGGACAAGTCCGTTACAAAAAAATGGTTGTTGACATCCACTGAAATTGTCTCTTAATTAGATCATTATCGTCAGCATCAGCATCATCAGTTCCTGACACCGGTCATATTGATGTGATGGGTACGAATAAATTATCTCCATTTGGGATCAGCCTTGCCAAGTCCAGTGCTCTTATGAATGTTAGTCCAAGTCTTGTCATGCCCACATTTATATCGTCTCTCGAGTGCATTCTTGCCTTTGTTTCTCCTTCCTTCGAATCTTGCATACACGTAGTTAGTGCCTTGTGTTGAATTCCACCAACTTACATTCTGTCTATATGACCAAATAATCGATTATAATATCTATATTAATAAATATATACAGGATGTGTGTGTGTGAGAGTGAGCGTGTGTGCATGTGTGTGTGTGTTTGTGTGTGTGTGTGTGTGTGTAGGTGTGTGTGTCTGTGTGTGTGTCTGTGTGTGCGCGTGTGTGCGCATGTGTGTATAGGTGTGCGTGTGTGTGTGTGTGCATATGTAACAGACAAAAAAGAGGAACTTTCATTACATCATCCAATCGACTGATGCCTAGTGCATTAGACACCAGTGTCATAGAAATTGGTAACTAATAATTACAGTACGTGGAAACATCTCCATAGCAACAGGGTATACAAGCCCATCAGACGATATTTGCTCTAAATTCTTCTGGAGCAAGAAAACAACAGTTTACGTAATGGAAACACGAAAGGCACATTCAACTAAAAGTTCCTGCTACAAAAACAGCGTTCAGAGGAACAACATCCAACCTAAGAAAAACACCATTAACCACCAGACCCACACATCTCTCCCACAACGCGATCTGAACCTTTAAAATTCATGAGAAAAGACGAACCTAATGAAAACCAATGAGACAAAGGCTCAGGATACATACATTTGCAGGATGAGATCTGTGTAACAATACACCCATTCTGGTGTAAACAGTAAGACAATCCTACACACCACACATTAAACACCCAAGAATGCTGACAGTCAGACACAAACTGTAGAATTATATTACTGTAGCTATTATATAGTCTACAGTTGAGGTAGTATTTCTCAGTAGCTTAAAAGGTCAACAGCAGCATCTTATCCACAGATGCTGATCCAGGTCAAAATCATCCAGGTCAAAATCATCCAGGTTAAAATCATGTAGGTCAAAAGAATGTGGATTGAAATGGTATGAATAAAAATTGTTCTGGCTAAATCACATGGATCAAAATCGCTTAGGTCTAATCATCCAGGTCAAAATCATCTGCCTCAAAATTATTTGGGTCGAAGTCATTTAAGCTAAATCAGCTGAGTCAGAATCATCTTGGTCTAATTCATCCACATCAAAATCATTGGGATCATAATTATGTGGGTCGAAATTGTTTATCTATGTCACCTGGGTCAGAACTGTTCATGCTAAATCATCAGGGTATACTAATCATCTCGATCTAATTCATCCAAGTGAAGATCATCAAAATCAAAATCATCCAAGTCTAAATCATCCAAGTCTGAATCATCAAAGTCTAAATCATCCAAATCAAAATCATCCAAATCAAAATCATCCAAGTCTAAATCATCCAAGTCTAAATCATCCAAGTTTAAATCATCCAAGTCTAAATCATCAGCTTAAAATTCATAAAGGTAAAAAATGACCAGATAAAAAAACCCGGTAAAACTAGGTCAAATCATCATAAATATTCATACAGGCCATGGCACAAGAAACCATAAATGTAAAAGAAGAGAAGAAGGGTCGTGAGCTGATGAATCACCCTCCACCCCCGGCCCTCCCTCCCCATCCCTTGGATGCTGTTTTGACAACGTTGCTGACAAGGATGTGGAGCAGTCGTTAAGACTCTCTTCTGTGCACAAGAGGGAGACTCCGCACAGCTGGCCGGCCATTCTATGCTCACAATCAATCTCCATCATCTACAGCCATCCACGACACTAGTGCTGCTGCTGCTGCTGCTGCTGCTGCAGTTGCAGTTGATATTTGGCCAAGGCTGCTGCCGCTGTTCTATCTCGAGCAAGCACTTGTCCACTCCTCTTGTGCACTTTAAGAAGCACTTTTATCGCTCTCTACATGCTAAATAAATGGCCCACGTTGACAGTGGATGATCAGACAGTGCAGAAGACGAACCCAGGCAGACAGCCAGACAGACAAGCAGGCAGTGAAACAGAAAGACAAGAGGAGAAATATGGAGCCAAGAGGAAACAGAAAGAAATAGCTAACAGAGCCAAGCAGAAACTCAAGAGAGACAAAGAAAGGTGCCACGCAGACGTTCAACAAGACAATAAAAAGCCAATATGAAAGACAATAAGAAAAGGAGTGAGCCAGGCAGACGGACAAGAATACAAAGAAGGATCCAGCAGACACAAAGGAGACCATAGAAAGCAAATCACAAAGACAAGAGCACAAGAAGGGAGCCAAGCACACAGGCAAGAATACCAAGTAGCCAAACAGACAGACACTACGACAAGTACAAAGCCAATCATAAAGATAAGAAGACAAGTAGGGAGCCAAGCAAAGAGACAAGAAAACAACTAAGAAGACAAGCAGAAAGAACGACTCAGCTGCCCACCAGAAGAAAGGAACCAAATAGAATTTGCACATTTCCAGTGTCATATAGCACCATCACACATAGCACCATCTCGCATAGCACCGTCTCAAATAGCACCGTCTCATATAGCACCATCTAACATAGCACCCTTTCACAGTTGTTAACCATCTCACATAACACCATCTCACATAGCACTATCTCACATAGCACCACCTCACACAGCACCATCGCACATAGCACCATCTAACATAGCACCACCTCACACAGCACCATCGCATATAGCACCATCACACATAGCACCATCTTGTATAACACCATATCAGTTATCACATAGCACCATTGCACATAGCATCATCTCACATAGCACCGTTGCACATAGCACCATTGCATATAGCAACATTTCACATAGCACCATCTCACATAGCACCGTTGCACATAGCACCATTGCATATAGCAACATTTCACATAGCACCATCTCACATAGCACCGTTGCACATAGCACCATTGCATATAGCAACATTTCACATAGCACCATTTCACATAATGCCACTGTCTTACACAGCACCGCATTAAATAGCCCTGCATCACAAAGCCGTGCGTCCTGTACCTTTGAATAATGAATGCCATGCAAATGATACTGGTTCCTCTTTGACAGCCATTTCAATTACTCGCCTCCAACAAGGTCGTGTAACAACAAGGTCGCATTCGGGCAGAAACTAAAGCTCAGATCCCTAATTCCGTATTGTATTGTATTGTATTTAAACATTTATAAAGCGCCTCTCACAGTGAACACCAATCAGAGGCGCTCCCAGTGTGAAAGTCCTCTAGAATAAAAAAACAAGTTTTGAGGTAGCGAAAAGATGTAGCAGGACCACCGGATAGTATGGTAGAGCGAACAAAAGGGGAAGTTGATTCCATAACGAAGGGCCAATTCCGTATACCTGGACTTGCTACAACACAGTGACGTGTGTAATGGAGAGGTATCGGTGTAGCCTAGAGCACGCGAATTTTCATGTCTAAGACCAGTTAGGAATCCCTATTGGGTTGCCACTAGGGAACCCTATTGGGTTGCCACTAGGGAACCCTATTGGGTTGCCACTAGGGAACCCTATTGGGTTGCCACTAGGGAACCCTATTGGGTTGCCACTAGGGAACCCTATTGGGTTGCCACTAGGGAACCCTATTGGGTTGCCACTAGGGAACCCTATTGGGTTGCCACTAGGGAACCCTATTGGGTTGCCACATTATGCAGATGCATCACATCATCATCATAATCCATCACATGACAGTGAGCACAGCCGTCGAGCAAGCTCTGATGCTCATAGCTACGGAGGCTGGTTAGGATAATAAAGAATATACTTACTTACTTACTTACTTAGGATAAGTCATACTATTCAGTTGTATTGTTATTAATGTTGATGATGACCGTAGAAGAAAAATAAGAAGGCAGCCATGCAGCACTGTCAATGTTCATTCTCTTGGCCTCGGCATATGAGGGCGGGTTGCTAGTCCTCTCCCTTGCTGTCTCATCTTCCAATCGACAGTGTACGGTCAGTGTACTCATTATAGCTGAGTTGTCTATAGGGGCATATGTGGAGCAGAAATCTCAAACCAAATATTTCTGCTCTGGCTGGGATTTGAACTCCCAACCTCTTGATTGACAGTCCAGCACTCTAACCACTACACTACCAAGCACTCCTAACAGAACTAAAACACATGAAATAAAAGTATGTGAAACTGTCACACTGAATTAAATCCTTCAAAATCAAAATGAATCTCAACATTTGCTGGTAATCATCAATCATTCAAAATCAAAATGAATCTCAACATTTGCTGGTAATCATCAATCATTCAAAATCAAAAAAATCTTAATGTTTTGTCCTAATCATCAATCTCTACATTGGGGGGGGGCCTACATTCATGCAAGGACCTCTGTGACCCATGATATCAAATGATCCTTGTAGCTTTTCACCCTCCGATGAATTACAACAGAGGAACATTAGTATGACAATCCATGATTATAAATAGGTCAAGCCCAGATATGGCCGCTTGGCCTAGTTAAGAGCGGATGACCTAGTTTGTATAACATCAACCAACAGCGTGTCCAATTAATGGGTCAGAGTCTCGCAATGGCAACATGACAAAATAATGACTTTAGACTAACCTATATATGATTGTGAACTGACCTATTTATGATTGTGAACTAACCTATTTATGATTGTGATCTAACCTATTTATGATTGTGAACTAACCTATTAATGATTGCGAACTGACCTAATTATGATTGTGAACTGACCTAATTATGATTGCGAACTGACCTAATTATGATTGTGAACTGACCTAATTATGATTGTGAACTGACCTATTTATGATTGTGAACTGACCTAATTATGATTGTGGGCTAACCTAATTATGATTGTGAACTAACCTAATTATGATTGTGAACTGACCTATTAATGATTGCGAACTGACCTAATTATGATTGTGAACTGACCTAATTATGATTGTGAACTGACCTAATTATGATTTTGAACTAACCTATTAATGATTTCGAACTGACCTAATTATGATTGTGAGCTAACCTAATTATGATTGTGAACTAACCTAATTATGATTGTGACCTAACATATTTATGATTGTGAACTAACTTAATTATGACTGTAAGATTAACTAATTTTTTGACTGAGACTTTACTAAACAGTTTGCCAGTAGGACAGCAGACATAATTCATTCAAAGATAACAACGTAGCAAGCCGAATATAGACCCTTCACATTTTAATAGTATACAACTATACATAGAACCTTAGTACTTTCACATTTGAACAAAATAGCATGCTATACATAGTACCTTCATATTTGAAGAGCATACAAGAACTTAGTACCTCATAATTATTTGAACAAAATAGCAGGCTATTTAAAGTCAAGCATTGAGTTTAAATATCTATCAGCTCTGTTTAAAATTCGCAACCTCCTCCACACGCATCATAATATAGTTATTCAGCATAATTACAGAGACACTCTATCACACATACAGCTGCCAAATGAAACACTGAGAAGTTTCGTGCAATCGAAACCTAGCTAATTTCATCACGCACTGACTTACCTGGCTACACAAAGTTTCGTAGATTTTTCTACTCTAGGTTGACAGCTTCCTACTATTGAATCATTTCCTGGAATATCACACACGCAAGCACAGATGACATATAGATAGATAGACAGACAGACAGACAGACAGACAGACAGACACACAGACAGACAGACACACAGGCAGGCAGACAGACAGACAGAAACAGAGACGCAAAGTGACAAAGAGAGAGGGATATAGACAGAAACACAAAGAAAACCAAAGAAAAAAAGAGAGACAGAACAAGAAAAAGAAAGCAACAGAGAGAGACAGACAGACAGACAGACAGAGACAGACAGACAGAGACACAGAGAGACAGACAGACAGAGAGACAGAGAGAGATAGACCGACAGACAGACAGACAGACAGACAGAGACAGAGAGACACAGAGACAGAGAGTAAAAGAGAACAAAAAACAGCAAGAAAGAGAGGAGAGACAGAGCGAGAAAGCGAGCAAAAGAGAGCAAGAGAGGAGAGGCGGAGAGCAAGAAAGAGGTCAGTTTACAAGGATCTAGACCGCAGATGCTTCCTCCTAAAACGGAACGAACTTATTCTCACACATGCTTGACCTGTTTTCATATACGAAATGACCTCCTCGTCGCCAGGTCTGTCTCCAGGACATTCTCAAGTGGCTGTGTTATTTACCACCGTAGGATATTCTAATCCGTGCACTGGTCACGTACAAGACAGCAAACACCATCAGTCAGCTGGCTGTCATCAAACTGCAATCGAGACAACACACACACCACTCCAACAACAGCCAAATTCAACCATAGTACAGCAAAGAAAGCAGAGCACTGCCTCAGCATATACCAGGAGTATGAAGTGTTAACAGCCTCAATTTCTCGACCTCGGCACGTAAGGGGGCCTCAGCACATAAGGAAGGTGGGTGGCTCTTCCTCTCCCAAACTCTGCCACTATCCTACCTGTGGCAGTGCCAGTCTCAAGCCTGGATAAAGGAGGAGGGCGACGCTAATCATCTTTGTTATGACACAGTGTTGTTAAACAGTAACCAAGTATTCCTCTCCCTAACCACCTGCTCCGCCTCACATTTTTCTCGGACTCGGCACATAAGGAAGGTTGGTGGTTATTCCTCTCCCTATAGCCACCTGCTCTGCACAGCAACAGAGTAGCGTATCGGTACTCATATTACCGGAAATTTTCTGCCCTGGCGGAGTTTTGAACCCCAAACTTCTCCATGGACAGTCAAGCACTAGATTATCAAGCACCCCAGCAAGAAAAGGGTTAAGAAACTGTTAAGTTGATAGCATCCAGGACCAAACTGTAACTTGATACACTTCTTAGTACTGTAACTTTATACATATCTTTGTACCAGTACCATACTGTAAGTCAATATTACATTTCTTAGTACCCGGACCATACTGTAACTCGATACATTTCTTAGTTCTAGGACCATACTGTAAGTCAGTACATTTCTTAGTTTCAAGACCAAACTGTATTAGTCAAGTGTCTTATATATCCCATTGAAGCATAAGAAACAGAATGCGGGTCTCAGCTTTTTCCTGGCTTTATTAGTATTCTGTTGGTGCAAAACAAACTTCTGCTCAATCGAGTTCTGTGTTGTGAAGTCGCAAGACTTCATTGGAAACTTTGAAGCCGTGGAGATTCGTGTTACGTAATATCGCATTACCTTATATATCAAGCCAGACCGGACATCGATCATTTTGCGCTCGGGTGTCCATGGAGATCTTCTGGTCCCTCTCTCCATTCCACCAACTTGTGTGTATGACCATGGAGTACTGGTGTGACTTGATCCCATGCATCATCAGACCTTTCACCTTAGAACAATCTTGCTTTGAACTTTTTTTTGTCAGACTCGCTCAGGTTACATTCGCGTCTGACCTTAAGACCACATTTTATAGATTGGTTAAACAGCTGTGTTAGCTTTGGCAAGTCCCTAAAAGGTTCTATGCAGGTGTTTACAGTTCAGACTAGAATTTTTACATAATATTGCAAGTAGCTCTTAAGGAAAAGCTGTCTGGTGGCTGCTCTTTTGCGGTGCTTCTGCTTTAAGACCCAACAATCCACGACAATGCAGCAGTTGCACCATAAATGAAAGACATATGACATATGCACAGCTGTTTCATACAGCTAAAACATCAACTGTAGTTTATAAACCTTCTTTGGGATGGAACGACATTATCAAGATCGTCTGCTTAGCATAGCAGTTTATGTTCTAAATCATGTATACAACCATCAAGAGCATTCGAAAACATGATTCTGCCTGCAAAATTAATATGAAATTGCTATATGTTCCAGCAAAAAGCTGGACAGCAAACAACAAGTTTCGTGATGCACTAGTTCCTAGTCCACCCCTTGGGATTCATACACTACAGGCTCAAGAGCCAAAGGGTAGGAAAATCGGCAGCCCCCTGCATTTCATTTTCACATGTGCCACAGGAGCTTTACTCCTTTCTGCTTTATCAGTACTACCTCACAGCTCCCTGAGAATCTTTACCCAGCAGAATTCAGTATCAATTCGGTATCGTTTTTTAAATATTCTAATGTTGATGTGTACCTATTTGGTCTATAAACTTGTATCTGTTCTGACACCTGTCTTTAACTATACCATACTTTGCATTTAGTATGTTAGCATTACGTACCAGACCTATAATTATCATTAATTTTTATTACTAAGTCATTATTGATATTGGTAGTATTGCATTATTATATGGCTGTTATTGTTATTATTACTATTATTATTATTATTATTATTATTATTATTATTATTATTATTATTATTTAAGTTCTAATTAAGTAACAAATACATTTATTAATAATAGCCAAATCAAGAAAGAGAGGTCAACTTAGTACAAGCTATTAGCTTTTCTTGGCTCCTGTTGCACTGTACTTGCTGTTTCATTAGTGTAACCTAAAACTGGTTCTGTGCAATAAACAAGTTCAATTGAATCAGTTACAAATGATGAATGCAGGTGTTTTCCTCTTGAGAATGTTGGTAGGCAGATATCATCGGTCACAATGTTGTAAACATTTGTTGACAAATGGTCGTCAAGACTGAATCTTCAAGCACGCTAAGTCTTGAGGTGCACTCGGTACATCATCCTTTACTTGCACCTATAAATTAATCAAGTTTCTTATCTGATGATTTTTACTTTGCTGAGAAACCAACACAACTATTTACCTAAGTGCTCTTAATTAGAGATATCACCACTTGCACAATCATCATTTGTTAGGTTTAGTAACCAAGATAAGGCCTTCGGAAACAAGTTCAAAGGCTCCGAACACCAAACAGAACAGTCTTGATAAATGGATCAAACAGACTGGTTGCTCCCCTCTGACATCCAGCCAAACCCCTTTTCGGGTTAACCTGTTAACCTGTCTGCAGGCACTGACCCTTGGCCCCAACATAACTGCCTACAGTTGTTATTTCATCATCATCATCATCATCATCATCATAATCATCACCATCATCAGTTCCTGATGCCAGTTTTTGCTGGCAATGGGTACGAATAATCCTCATCCAGATCTAAGCTTCTATCTGGCAACTACAATTCAAGGCATCAGTCAAAGTTCACTATAAATGTTTGTATGCATGTAAGTATGTAGATGAGTAAGTATGCTACCAGTGGAAATGTACATACATACATGCATACATACATACATACATGCATACATGCATACATACATACATACATACATACATACATACATACATACAAACATACATACATACATACATGAAAATGCTGCCAGGCTAGTCCTGCAGTACTGCTTTTTATGGTATCAGTGAAGAGAAAAAGGGAAAAGAAACAAAGGCAGACCAGGACTATGCACGATAGACATTATAAATGACAACATAACATCACTTAGAGTACTAACACTAGTTAAGAGGAGCACTGCACAAGACAAATGACTGATAATAATGGAGAACACTTATTCCTATCCATTGCTGCCGAATGGCTGGTGTCAATAAATGATGATGATGATGATGATGATGATGATGATGATGATGATGATGATGATGATGATGATGATGATGATGATGATGATGATGATGATGATGATGATGATGATGATGATGATGATGACGAAAGCTGCTGCTGATGATGATGATAATGATGATGACGATGATGATGACGAAGATGATAATGATGAATATTTACTTACTTACTTACTTTTACGATGATGATGATGATGATGTTGACCATAAAAAGATGTAAGAAACAGTGGCGAGAACGAGAGAGTTAGAGTACCTCAGGGCAAGGTATAAGAGATTTGCTATGAGATACCCCACCCATGCATCACCGTTGGCAGGCTACTGGTGTATTTGTCTTTCACTTCTGAACATGAAAGGTCGTTTGAATCTCGTTGAGTCATTTTTCAGTCGTTTGTGGACACTTGGAGTTCTATTTTATAGTCTGCACTTCATCCGTAAGATTCTTCAATCTTAACAATCATGCCTGTTAAGTCTGATGTCAAATTACCAGCTATTAAAATTAATGGCAGTGCCTACATTAATTACTACTTCAGATTAATTTACGACATACACGGACAATGAGAGTGTCACACTCTGAAGTCCTGGAGAAGAAAGGTATTAGGCCATTTCATTGAAGGTAAGGCCATTTTATCATGTATCCTATCGTGAATCAGTGAAGGCAAACACCCAGGTCATGTTACTTTTTCTAAAGCAGCCCATAACACCTGGACGGCCTTGTGAAAAGACACAGCAATGACCCTGCAACATCCAAAGCCAGCATTATACATTATGGTGACAATCCTTGAAACGACCAGTGATGGGCACTAACTAATTTTTTTACCAAGATAAAAAAGTTTAACTAAACGTTGACAACCGATTTCTAATAAGTTAACTAAACTAAAAATATTTAGTTAAACTTCTTCCAACTTTTTAACAAACTTTTTCACAAACATTTTCATAGTAACAGAGGTTAAGTGAACTGCAGTAATAATGCAGAGCGTCAATGACAATTTCACTTTCAAACTATGTAATATGTACTAGACTAATAGCCCTAGTAGGCCCTACAGTTCTACCAGAAAATCATGAAGTTGCTAATGTAAATGATGATGCATCGTGCAATGCAATGCAGTTCACTTGACTTGAGTATAAATAAAACTAGTTCTCATGACAATGATTGCGGAAGATAGTTGCTGATTTTGTTTCTTTTTATATATATTCGTTTTATTATAAATTCAAACTCAAGGATGACACACCGCACCCAAGCTCACAGTTACAAACTAGAATGAAAATTAAAGTTTCTAGCTAATAACTAAAAATATTAGTCAAACTTGTAGTTAATAACTAAAAATATTAGTTAAACTTTTGGTTTTAACTCAACTGTTTTTTAGTAAAACTTCTGCCTTAACTAAAAAATGTTAATTAAACTAAAAGTTTGCAACTTTTTAGTTAACGTGTCCATCACTGGAAATGACCCTTTGTTAACCAGGGAGAGGACCTTAAAAGGTGGCATACAAATGTTTAGATACATTTTACAATCTAACATTCTACATAACAGCTGTTGTAGTTATCAACCTGACAGTGTGCTTACTTACTGACATATTACGTTTACCGGAAGGAACCGTTTAACCGACTTCTAAATAACCGTTTCTCAACCGGGAAAACAAAAACCGTCCGGCGCTCAATTGGTGTTCGTCAAACAACACGTTCCATTATAGATGACCTCAAATGAATCAGACGAACAACAACAATTAAACGACAGTGGAATAGAGAACGGAAGCAGTGACAGTCAAATAAACCATCCCATATTCCTCCAACTGGGCTCTGAATTATAGAACAGTTACACCAATCAATGCCACCATATAACCCAAAATAACAACGCTAACTGCGCCTAAACACAATAATTGGCAGAACAACCGGAACTCGTGGTTTCAGGCACCCGCCATAAGTAGGCCTAATACAGCCATACAGGCCTAAGCCTTATCCACCCAGCCCACAGGATCACATCTCTTTTACCATAGTAACTGACTGTTACTGTAATTATGACAATTCGTAATCGTAATCTCCAAAATTCTAAAGCGCTACTGTAAAGCTAGGCATCGGGCACAAATTTATATAGCATTGTCAGTAGCAAGCTACTTTTTCGGATGCTTTACAAAGTTTACACTGTTAACTGTCAGCACAAATGCTAAGAGTTACCTAAGAACATTTTAAATCGTTTTTCAACTATTCTGCTGTCCCCTCCTGGAATAAGTTGCCACTAACAACCAGCGACATGAGCTTCTCAGCCTCTCTTTGCCTCTTCTCCGCAAACCCTTGAAGACCATCTCGTTCGATCATGGTTTTTATTGTGCTAGGTCGGGAGCGCTTCAGATGATTCTCGCCTGTTATGGCACTATATAAATTTGCAATTACCATTACCACTCATGAGCATTGTACATCTATTTAAGGCAGCGATTGAATACGCTTGAGAATTTCCCCTATATGGCTAAGGGAGCATCCATAAAGGATGTCCGCAAAGAGGGGGAGGGGGAGGTCATCCAAATGCGGACGAATGCGGACAAGGGGGGTTATGACCAGTGCGGACGTCCGCCTAAAAACGTCTTCTGAAGAGCTCGCTCTACTTGTAAAAACTAAACCCAAAGAGAAATCCATCGACTGACTTGATGTGTTACGTCACTACCAATTATTACAAGTATTATTATAATAATACATGTTATAATTGTAATAATAATGTAATGTAATAATAATTTATTATTATTATTATCATTGCTAAATAAGATAGAACTAGTAGTTTCTTAATGACGCTATTCACAATGTTGACATTTTATTTGGTTTACTTTTGGTTTTTGCGTGCGGACGTCCGTAAAGGGGGGGGGAGGCTAAATGCGGACAAGGGGGGAGGGAGGGGTCCAAAGTAGGTCATTTTCTGCGTACGTCCTTTATGGACGACCCCTAACTGACGCTATAACATTACCCTAGTTCCTGCTACCACCCAAAAATATACTAATTTTTCTCCATACGGAGAAGGTATACATTTTTTAACAGTTTCCATCCAACACCAAAGCATTTACTTCTGATCAGACCATCCCCAGTAACAGGAATAAGTTGAGGCCAAACCACTGGCCATAGACCACGATACAATTGCACTGGAGACATGGCAGGAAAATATTGAACAGAAAGCTATACTAAATAATGATCATTCCAATCCTGTGCCTGCAGATCACATGAGTGTGACTGATACAAAGAGATTCAGGATTTAACAGTACAAATTTTATAGTCTGATAAAATTATACGACATAGCTAACGAGACCGAACATTCTTCTGAATCAGATGAAAGCGCTCCGTTTTAATTAATTAACTGTGCATTGATTAATTAATTAATTAACAATAGTCGAAAGCTGAGTAGATGAAAGCATTCCATTTAAATCTATTAACAGTGCATTAATTAATTAATTAACAATAGATGAAAGCACTCTGCTTGAATTAAGCCATAAATAAATCTTCCTTGAAGTATTGTTAACAAAGTTCAAGAAGGATTTATTTGTGGCCGATTGTAAATTTTATTTGCACTTTAGGGTCACTTTGCATCATATGCCTGCATGAAAAAACTGCAGCAATACAGTGGGAAGAAGATACAGACACACTCAGACTGTAACCTCATTGTATGAGTACAACCTACTTAATTGGATCCTGAGTGGCCGAGTGGGTTGGTAGCCCGCTCGTCACGTCGGCGCCCCGGGTTCGCTTCCCGGTCGGGTCGGTTTATCAGAGATTAATTTCTCGGATCTTTACTGCGGGTGGCTCGGTCGCATTATAAACGTGGAGTACAATACAACACACAATACAACACATCACAATACAACACATCACAATACAACACATCACAATACAACTGGGGCGCGGTGGTTTAGGGGTATGTTCGGTGCCTTGCAGCTGGAGGGTTGCGGGTTCGAATCCACCTCAAAGTCGCCGCAGGGACCCTGGGCAAGTCCTTCACTCGCAATTGCTCATGCGCTTCGGCGTGAAACTCCGATTCAGCGTTCGCGCAGTAGTCGGGAGCGCCTCTAAATGGGAAATCTGGTAGGGGCGCTATAACAAGTGTTCAAATACAATACAATACAATACAACTGAAGTTGTGAACCTCCAATATTGACATTAAAATTTGCCTTTAGCACAGTGAATGGGTTAAGAATGGTGAACTACAGTTAGAACAGCAACTGTTTTAACCAACTGAGTGTTGTAAGGAGTTGACTTTTGTAAACAAGTCACTGCTTAACTGTGGCCACTGTTCCTACTCTGGCAGTGCCAGTCCCAAGACTGGATGAAGAAGGAGGGTGACGCTAATGATCTTTGCTATCACAGTGTCATTAAACTGAAACTGCTACTACCACTAAGTCACTGCTTGAACATGTTTTGCTGTCATAACCATTTCAATGTTCTAACCATTGCAGTGTTCTGACCATTTCAGTGTTCTAGCTATATCAGTGATCTAACTTTCAAACGAACATAACACCAATCGAGGTCAACGGTCACTAGTGTAGGTCTAGAACACGTGGAGGAATTTGTATATCAGGGAAGCCTGCTAACATGGGACAATGACTGCGGAAAGGAGATAGCAAGAAGGATAGCGAAAGCAGTGGGGGCATTGGCAGCTTTTGGAAACCTATGGAGAGAGAAAAGCATAAAAACAAAATGGAAATCATAAAAACATGCATATTCAGTATACTGCTGTATGCATGTGAGACATGGACCTTGCGAAAGCAGGAAATAAACAAGCTATTGGCATTCGAGATGAGATGCTATAGGAGGATACTTCACATCAGATGGGAGCAGAAGATAACAAATGTGGAGGTGTGCACGACAGTGGGAAATACAAAAAGTACCAAACAAATGATAATGGAGACTTGGAGCTCTAGAAAACTAAACTTCTTTGGACATGTGTGCAGAATGGGAAACGGCAGGCACATCAAGCAGGTCATCTTCGGGATGATGGACGGAAACGGGGTTGGGGAAGGCAGTGCAG
>JACEVL010000120.1:2088771-2093771 GCA_020284085.1 Aporrectodea caliginosa | reverse complement strand
AATTCTCGTCGTCGAACCCGACAGACCGGTGCAGATCGAACACTGCAAGGAGACAGACACAGCGTAAGGGACGGATGATGGAGAAGGGAGAGAGGGAGGGATGGATGGTGGCCTTCGACGGACGGACGGACAGACGGACGAATAGATACGGAGGAAGAGATAGAGCGACCTCTAGCAGCAGAAAAAAACCAACGATGACAGCAGCACCAGAGAGGTTCGAGCGAGCCTCAGACGTCGTCGCACATACTGTGGTAACACATCAGCTCACGTGCCCCGCATGGTGGTGTCTCGGTAGCAGCAGCTGCCGTAGCTGGACCCATGTCCTCTCCGGCAGCTGATCGCGCCAGGCCGCTGCCGCCGCCCGGGTTGAACGCACGGCCCGCGGCGGCGGGTGCCTTGGCCGAGCTGGGCGGCGTGCGAGCTGCCCGCTGCGTGGAGAAGCGGCGCTGCGCGTGTAGGGGTCGTGTCAAAACACCACAGTGAAGGAGCGGCGACAGTAGGGGGCCGTACGACGAGAGAATGAATGCTCCCGTGGCCTGCGTCGGTCGCCGGCTGTAGGCGGTCTTTATGGTGGTGGACTGCGGACAAGAGGTTGCGGCACAGTTGCATAATGTGATTCACATTTTACCCCACGCTTACTCCTCCTCCTCCTTCTCTGTATCCATCTCCTGGTGTCTCTCCTATTCTATGTCTGCGTCCTCCTTCCTCTCCTCCTTCCAGCATGCCTTGTGTTTCTTGTAAACAGCGCAAATAAACAGCTCGACAGGCTTTAACCCAATTTCGAAAATCCGTTACAGACGCAGCAAGTTTATTTGGCAGAGAGCGCTTAGAACGGCTGAGGTCAGCAGCCAGTTCACAGCCGCTGAGACAGACAGACAGACAGACAGAGAGAGAGACAGACAGACAGACAGACAGACAGACAGAGATACAGCTAGAGACAGGCAGACAGACAGGCAGACTGGAAAAGCCAAAATAATGTGGTACATTAATTTTAGTCCACTTTCTTGCCGTACGTTGGAGTAGCTAGCTTACTAGCTTACATAGGCCTACGCAACTTTATGGGCCTATACTTTTATATATAGGCCTAGGGCCTAGGCAGGGTTTAAAGTGGTGTGGGAACGACGTCCCCACTTCTCTGGAAATTTTTTGCTTGCGTTCCCACTGCTCACCATGCAATGGGACCATGATAACACATGCGTTTCAATAAAACTCTTCTTCGGAGTTCACACTGCTCAACCAAACCACTTTAACCACTGTATAGGCCTAATTAGGTAGCCACGTTAAACCATACCAGACCTCCTCTGGAAACCGGACTCGGACCTCCCTCGGACTACTCTTTTGGACAACCCCTCTGACTAGACGCAGCGCTCGTGAATAAGCTGGTGCCCTGCGCTTGGCTTTCGAGTGGCGCTTTAGAAGTTTGGAGATTACGATTACGATTACGATTACGACCTACGCTGCTACGCATACAGCATACCCGTGGTTGCCTATATACTCTCGGGGTTAGCTCAAGGGCGTAATTCTCTTCTCTTCATGCGGTATGTATTAAAACTTGGAAAACACTTCAAACAGAGGCTATATAGATTATAGAGTGGTCGGACGTAATTAGAATTACAATGACAAGAATATGAAATTGCTGTTCAGCTTTCATTTTCTGTAAATAGTTCAACATTGACTTGGACGACCTGTTAAATTATGCGTTCGTGTGTGACGGTCAGCGATGCCTTAAGCGTGACACTGTCTTTAAGGGGCCTTCCATTAATTATGTCAACAGAATAGGGGGGAGGGGGTTTGGAAAAGTTTGACACTGTTGTTGACAAAGGGGGAGGGGTTCGGTACAATTTGACGTCAACTATTTTTTTCCAATGAATCAACACAGACCCTTCAAAATGGTAGCGAAAGCATTAAGTAGGCTAATGCTAAAAGCCTAAAAATGTAAAAAGTGCTTAATGTTTAATACTGCTAAAAAGCTGGTAATAAACTAAACTCAAATATTTTGAAATTCGAGATTAAATTTTATAGTGTAAAAATTTTAAAAATGATTCTACATGTACTGAGCCATTGTGTTTCTTTTTTGTAGGGGGGTTCTGGGATTGTTGACATAATTTTTTAAGGGGTCCGTCAATGTTTGACAGTTGTTGACAAGGGGATGAGGGGGTCAAAAACTGCCTAAAATTTGTTGACATAATTAATGGACGACCCCTAAGCGACTTTAACGCTATTCATGCATGCTGGAACTTTACGCAAGATATGGTCATTGAACATCGACAATGAAAATTACGCAAGATATGGTCATTGAACATCGACAATGAAAATTACGCAAGATATGGTCATTGAACATCGACAATGAAAATGAATGTCTGCAGGGTATAAGCTTACATAACAGATACGTATAACAGATCTCACTTATCAAAAGTCTCTGGTGTTAATGTACAGTCATGTTGGCCAAAATTCAGAAACTGTAAGATTGCAGTCTGATTGTAATTGTTTAGGGCTTTAGGCCTACAGGTATACATCTACAATACCATACAATATAACAGATATCATCAGTGTAATTTCATCATCATCATCATCGCCATCATCATCAACATCATCATCAACATCATCATTAACACTACCAGTAAAACAACATCACCGTCGTCGTCGTCATCATGATCATCATCATTATCATCAACAACACGGACAACAACAACAACAGCAACATCATCATCATAACAAGAACAGCATAAAATCAATAAAAATTGGTCAGCATGAACGACAACACATTATCACCGGTGTTCTTCCTCTTGCAAGATATAATTTCCCACCTCGTTCGTCCGTCCTATAGGCATTCGGAATATCAATTTTCGATCAATAAGAGGACCGAAGTTCGCTGCATTCAGGTCATCGATCTGTAGCCAACGGCCTCTTATATTCAGCCATACGTAACCAAGTGTATCTGGACCGACTGGCTGACTCAGTTTCTCGATTATATTCGTATGCACCAAGGAAGTCATGGCTGGCAACGTTCCAACACCGTTCGGCTACTACATAGTCAAACAACCGAAACCGCGTGGCCCGAATAAATTTAGAGTCTGAAGAGTGCTATGGCATTTAGTGCAGCGAAGTGTAACCGATTCGAATAACCAGTCTTTGAGGAAAATAGAGTTAATGGAGGTCTCACTGTTGTCACTGTACATTACAATAATTATGCCTCGCATCAGCGAATTAAGTAATTGTAATTGTAACCGAATATTTATATAGCGCCGCTCAGAAATCAGCATGGCTCTCATCCTGCATCAGTGCCTGCACCAGCGAATAGGAAAGTCTTAAGGCGTTTCCGGCACTGGGAAGGTGAGAGGGCTAGTAACTCAAGGCGAAGAGACTGGGGAAGAGAGTTCCAAGCTGATGGGCCAACACGGGCAAAGCGCCTAGACGCTAGACAGTATTGTACTTTGTAGAGTGTAATCAAAGTAAGCAATTAAAAAACCTGAGCGAGATCATCGCTTTCAGTGTTAACGATACATCCATTTAGTGTTTGTATACCGCCTTTCTAGAATATTCCTTGTATATAATATCAACGCCCACCCTATTTCAAGGCATTCGGACAAACGCATAGGCTATTGTGCGTTTCTGTAGGCCTACAGCAGAAATCCAAGGTCAATTTAATTAATAACGGTTCTTGTGACTCATATGTTTGGTAAACATGACCTATTGACCAAACGAAGTAGAAGTAGTAGTAGTAGCGAGTGCATAGCGAGAAATGTGAATGTAGGCCTACTCGTTTATCGGAAGCAAACGTGTGGTCTCGACCCTGCTCATGCATGTTTTAATGAATAATTGATCCGGCTAGATCCTTCACCACCGCTGCCCGTTTGTTTGGGTGCCACGACATTGAAAGTCTCGGGGTGCTAACCGTGCTCATGGGCGTAGCCAGAAAAAAATTTCGGAGGGGTTTTAAGATTTCGGGGGGTTCCATTGGAAATTGTCGCAAAAGTTCAGATTTTTTGTATTTTGCATGTAAAAACATGTAAAAAAATTCTGAAACTTATTTGGGGGGTTTGAACCCGTAAAACCACCCCCTAAATACGCCCATGACCGTGCTGGCCAGTGTTTTAGTTGTCAAAAAAGAACTGGGCTCGAAAATTTTCCATCACCTAAAGTACATGAATGTTGGTCAACATCTAATGTTGTTAATAATATGTTGCACATGAAACAACGGATGATTCATGATATATTTTAGTTTCATGACTCCCAAAAATAGTTGATTTTTCCATCAAATGCAGGAGCAAATGCCCCATTGCCGCCCAAAGGACGTTCCTGCTCTGGACCAAGCTGCATCTATAATTATCTATCTATCGTTTCGAGTGCTGCTTTAAAGAGCACATTTAAATGTAGGCCTACCGAAGCCGCTTGTTTACGACGTTACCGTGCCGCCTTTAGATGAAACCCCGTATACAGATTGCAGACCGATGTGGCGCGAGCGACGGTGGACTTAACCCCACCCTCCCCTACATGAGGCGTCGGGGAAGTGGGATGTATTTGGAGACGCCGTTGTTGATTAGCAGGCAGGGCTCAGGTGCTGAGGTAATCCGATGCCGCCGCTGTCGTCATAGTAACGTAAGAAGCTCTGGTGCCTCAATGCGATCCAACGCGGACTCGATTACATCGCGAGTTTGTCAGAATACGACGTTCTATTCGTTATGGTTAGGCCTAAAGGAGACTATGCTTACTTGTTAATGACAGGTATTAAAGAACCCGGGCCTGCTCATTAAAGATAGACTTAACTATAGCATCATCATTATTAAATAGGTCTCCTTCTCCTCTTCCTCCTTCTCCTCTTCCTTCCTCTTCCTTCCTCTTCCTCTTCTCTTCCTCGTCCTCCTTCTCCTCCTCGTCCTCCTCCATCCTTCTCCTCTTCCTTCCTCTTCCTCTTCTCTTCCTCGTCCTCTACTTTTTCCTTTTCCTTCCCCCCTCCTCCTCTTCCTTCCTCTTCCTCGTCCTCCTCGTCCTCCTCCTCC
>JACEVL010000120.1:1821271-2083771 GCA_020284085.1 Aporrectodea caliginosa | reverse complement strand
CATAAGGACGGATGGACAGATAGACAGAGGGACATAAGGACGGATGGACAGACAGACAGAGGGACATAAGGACGGATGGACAGATAGACAGAGGGACATAAGGACGGATGGACAGACAGACAGAGGGACATAAGGACGGATGGACAGATAGACAGAGGGACATAAGGACGGATGGACAGATAGACAGAGGGACATAAGAATGGATGGACAGATAGACAGAGGGACATAAGGACGGATGGACAGACAGACAGAGGGACATAAGGACGGATGGACAGATAGACAGAGGGACATAAGAATGGATGGACAGATAGACAGAGGGACATAAGGACGGATGGACAGACAGACAGAGGGACATAAGGACGGATGGACAGATAGACAGAGGGACATAAGGACGGATGGACAGATAGACAGAGGGACATAAGAATGGATGGACAGATAGACAGAGGGACATAAGGACGGATGGACAGATAGACAGAGGGACATAAGGACGGATGGACATATAGACAGAGGGACATAAGAATGGATGGACAGATAGACAGAGGGACATAAGGACGGATGGACAGATAGACAGAGGGACATAAGGACGGATGGACAGATAGACAGAGGGACATAAGGACGGATGGACAGATAGACAGAGGGACATAAGGACGGATGGACAGATAGAAAGAGGGACATAAGGACGGATGGACAGACAGACAGAGGGACATAAGGACGGATGGACAGATAGACAGAGGGACATAAGAATGGATGGACAGATAGACAGAGGGACATAAGGACGGATGGACAGACAGACAGAGGGACATAAGGACGGATGGACAGATAGACAGAGGGACATAAGGACGGATGGACAGATAGACAGAGGGACATAAGAATGGATGGACAGATAGACAGAGGGACATAAGGACGGATGGACAGACAGACAGAGGGACATAAGGACGGATGGACAGATAGACAGAGGGACATAAGGACGGATGGACAGATAGACAGAGGGACATAAGAATGGATGGACAGATAGACAGAGGGACATAAGGACGGATGGACAGACAGACAGAGGGACATAAGGACGGATGGACAGATAGACAGAGGGACATAAGAATGGATGGACAGATAGACAGAGGGACATAAGGACGGATGGACAGACAGACAGAGGGACATAAGGACGGATGGACAGATAGACAGAGGGACATAAGGACGGATGGACAGATAGACAGAGGGACATAAGAATGGATGGACAGATAGACAGAGGGACATAAGGACGGATGGACAGACAGACAGAGGGACATAAGGACGGATGGACAGATAGACAGAGGGACATAAGGACGGATGGACAGATAGACAGAGGGACATAAGGACGGATGGACAGATAGAAAGAGGGACATAAGGACGGATGGACAGATAAACAGAGGGACATAAGGACGGATGGATAGATAGACAGAGGGACATAAGGAGGGATGGACAGAGGGACAGAGGGACATAAGGACGGATGGACAGATAGACAGAAGGACATAAGGACGGATGGACTCTGTCTATCTGACAGAGGGACATAAGGAAGGAGGGATGGACAGATAGACAGAGGGACATTAGGAAGGAGGGATGGACAGATAGACAGAGGGACATAAGGACGGATGGACAGATAGACAGAGGGACATAAGGACCGATGGACAGATAGACAGAAGGACATAAGGACGGATGGACAGATAGACAGAGTGACATAAGGACGGATGGACAGAATGGCGGGAGGAAGGACGGACAGACCGTGGTTGATGAGTTGTGCATGGAAAGATAAACAAGCATGTCTTTCGGTGGTAAATGGAGCCTGACTCGGGGAGTTATCGGTCGGGCCTGAGTGTTGATGGACGGATGGACGGAAGGATGTACGATGTCGGTGGCAACAGCAAATGTATCTGGCTGCTGATGCTGCTGCTACGTTTGCTGATGCCAAATGGAACTGGAAGCGAATCCAAGACATCAGTCTTTCGACAGCAGATAGATGAACGCATGATAAGCGACTGTCAAATGGAAGACGAGATGGAAAAGCTTCTCATTTACAACGGACTACATAAGTGGCCAGTGGTCCAGAGGGGCGGGGGAAGCTCCCACTCTGCCTCCTCTCATCAACTCCATCATTGATACGTCAACATCAAGTATGGACGGACATTTAAGCCATTTCAGAAACAACCAAACACGCACGCTCACACACACACACACACACATTATATATATACACTCACGTACACCAGCATATACATAGGTTGCGTTCTTGTTGGCGCTTCTGGTGCACAGAGCAAACGACATATAGATGAGGGGTGTTACAGACAAAATGCGCCCCATGTTTTTCAGTACTTCCAGTTGACTCTGTTCTCTTAGTCTGTGGCCACTCGGTGTTGTTCTTATGATGCTTGCAGGTATCGTATAATAATGATAATGATAATGATAATGATAATGATAATAATAATAATAATAATAATAATAATAATAATAATAATAATAATAATAATAATAAATTAATAATAATAATAATAATAATATTTATTCTTTAACGAAGCGCCTGACAAACGCTCTGCGCTGTACATGTACATGTTACGACGATTAAACAATTCAAAAAGAACACAAATTACAGAAGACATAAATCAACAAAGTTGCAGCCATGCAAGGTGCAAGCTCTTTGTACTTATTAGGGAATGAAGGCATGAGCTAAACCCAGGGGGCCTTACGGGAATCGAACCGGGTCCGTGAAAACTTCCGGCAAGAGTGTTATCGTTTATACTATCTCCCTCCCGTGACGATAAACACCGTTGAATGCGGTCAGTTGGCCCTACTTGGAATGGGGAATAACAGTCACTTGGTACCAACACATCATTCATCCTTTCTGGGTCGGCTAATAAGTGCCAACGTGTTTGGGATCATAAAAGATGGTGTCCTGTTGTTGCGCTGTTATGGTCATCTAAGCGCCTCAGTCAAATGATCGCGCGAGGGTCACCGCTGCTTATCGCTCCACAGGATTTCCGCTGCATATTGAAGTATAATATTTTCGTTTATTCAAAGAATCCGGTTGACAAACCGCAACCGGTTACAGTGTACAATTATGCAATTGAAACAATTCACAAGAACACAAATGACAGAAGACATAAATCTTAACTACTAACAGAACAGACAGCCTGTAATACACGGCGCTAATAGCAGCCTACAAAGCATGTCTACCATACGGGACTCGAACTCGGTACCTCTCTGTGCCAGATGTTATCCAATGCGCTATCGGGCCCCCCTTCAAAAATTCCTTTCCCTTCAAGAATTCCTACCCTAATCCAGCCGATATTTCGCCTTCCCAGATGTCTTGTATTCAACGAAACCCGCTTTAGCAATAGCAGCAACTCTGCGAGTCTGCCTCCGCTCTAAATGGTCTCTCAGGCCACACCGGACTGAGAAGTGAGGTAAGTATAAAATACAGCCCGTAAAAACAAAGTTTTTTACTATATCCATCTACTATCCTATAATGCGTCTTATGAAGCAGTTACCTCTACAAATATATAGTCCGCGTTCATTTTACAACATAGCGTCCGTTTAATGAGGCAGCGCACCCGTATCTGTTGCGGCCAATGGCAACGCTGGCCAATCACAACGCTCCGTATCGGAAAAGGGGATTCCCCGATTCGAAAAGTTTAGTCCCCGATTCTATAAGCTAGCCTTTTTTGGGGAGCTGAAATTTTGATAGAATGAAGTGTGTGCGAGGGCGAGTCTATATGCCAAGTTTCACGACGATTGAATGATTGTAAGTGATCGAACTAGTCGTCGCAAGATTTGACTTTTTAGCCTGTGGCTCAAACATTCAAACAATCAAGCAAGCAAGCAAGCAAGCAAGATTCCCGCAAGTTAAAGTAGATGGATAAAAATAGAAGAGGGAAAGAAGAAAAGTGAAAATGAAGAGGGAGGGAGGCAGCGGATGGGAGAACCGAGGGGCGGACAGACAGACACTCATGAGCGTATTTACGGGGTGGTTTTACGGGTTCAACTCCCCCCCAAATAAGCTTCAGAAAATTTTTTATATTTTTTTGGGGCGCGGTGGTATAGGGGTATGTTCGGTGCCTTGCAGCTGGAGGGTTGCAGGTTCGAATCCACCTCAAAGCCGCCGCGTAGGGACCCTGGGCAAGTCCTTCACTCGCAATTGCTCATGCGCTTCGGCGTGAAACTCCGATTCAGCGTCCGCGCAGTAGTCGGGAGCGCCTCTGAATGGGCAATCTGGTAGGGGCGCTATAACAAGTGTTCAAATACAATACAGTACAATACAATACAATACAATACAATATGCTTTTACATGCAAAATGCAAAAAAACCTGGACTTTTGCGACGATTTTCAATGGAAAACCCCCAAAATCTTAAAACCCCCTCCGAATTTTTATCTGGCTCCATGCAGACACTTCACAAACACGCATTCATTCAGTGACTTAGGTTTGTATCTGTAAATGTAAGCGACATCTCGAGGACTGTATCTCATCAGAACGGACTGTTGTAACTGATGCTTCGTCTAGTCCGACGGGTTTTCCACTGTTGATGAAGGCGTTCAGTTTTAAAAGCTCTTTATTGTACAGTGTACGATCGAGCGCCTTTGAGAGAAAACCTTCTTCGGCGACTGTTACGTTGGTCGACCGACGGATATGCATGGCTCTCTGTCTGTCTGTGTCTGTGTCTGTCTCTCTGTCTCTGTCTCTGTCTCTCTCTGTCTCTCTCTCCCTCTGTCTCTCTCTGTCTCTCTCTCACTCTCCCCCTCTCTCTCTGTCTCTCTGTCTCTCTGTCTCTCTCTGTCTCTCTCTGTCTCTCTCACTCCCCCTCTCTCTGTCTCTCTCTGTCTCTCTCTCTTTCTGTCTCTCTCTGTCTTGCTCTCTGGTTCTCTGTCTGTCGGCTTAGGACTCAGAAGTCGGTTTACTGTTGTTGAGAAGCGATTGAAGAAAGGCGCTGTGTATCGTCACGTGCAACGTCCATCGATTGTCATTAAGAGAGGACCAACCACCTGTGATAAATGATGACGACGACGTCATCTTAGGCGCCCGTGTCCCGTGATATTCTATCCCCCCTGAGCGCCTCTGAGTAGTTATCTTGAAGGGGCGCTATATAAATTCCATAGATAGATAGATAGATAGATAGATAGATAGATAGATAGATAGATAGATAGATAGATAGATAGATAGATAGATAGATAGATAGATAGATAGATAGATAGATAGATAGATAGATAGATAGATAGATAGATAGATAGATAGATAGATAGATAGATAGATAGATAGATAGATAGATGATAGATAGATAGATAGATAGATAGATAGATAGATAGATAGATAGATAGATAGATAGATAGATAGATAGATAGATAAGATAGATAAGATAGATAGATAGATAGATAGATAGATAGATAGATAGATAGATAGATAGATAGATAGATAGATAGATAGATAGATAGATAGATAGATAGATAGATAGATAGATAGATAGATAGATAGATAGATAGATAGATAGATAGATAGATAGATAGATAGATAGATAGATAGATAGATATCTTCCGGACAGTGGCGGCGCCAGAGGAGATAGGGAGGATAAACCATTTATATCCCCCATCGTCATAGGCATCACGATAGCCAAGACGAAAATCCAGTCAAAATCACCAAAAACGAAGTAAATTAATTTCAGGTCGATGTACAAACTAAAGATACGCAACTTAAAATATTTTATGTGTACAATAAATCCAAACAGTACGACTGAATACACTTAGAAACCGCCAATAATGCAAACTAAACCGAAAACTCCATTTCGCTAAGGGGATACTGATTTAGGGGGGAATACTCTATTTCGTGACATCAGCACCGCTCGGGCAGATGGCCCGACGGTCCTGACCACATAATTTTAAGAGTTTATTTGGCAAAGTCAACCTCCTCTGACTCTCTCTGACTTCGCCATAATTATACGCATTAGATATCCCTCCCGTTCACAGAATAAATGTAACGTCTGCAACGTAAATAAGCAAGGATCACCTTCGAAAGGTCCTTGGAGGGCGCTATATAAATTCATAGATCCATCCATTCGTCTGTCCGTCAGTCGGTCCGTACATATTATAATATACGTAGGCTACATACATACATACATAGCATTACATGCATGCATTCAAACATACATACATACATACAAATACATACATACATACACATACATACATGCACAGTATTACACACATACATACATACATACATACATACATACATACATACATACATACATACATACATACATACATACATACATGCATGCATACATACATACATACATACATACATACATACATACATACATACATACATACATACATACATACATACATACATACATACATACATACACACGTTCCTGTTTATTAACTGGTGGGCCAAGTGCCTCTTTTCGTTGTCTGAAGACTTCTTTCTTTTCTCTGGGTCTTTCGCACTGGGAGCGCCTCTGATTGGTGTGCACTGCGAGAGGCGCTATACAAATTGATAGATACAATACAATACAATACAATACATACATATGCATGCATTTAGATTAGACCAGACTATACGATATAAGATTAGATTAGGGTTCGGTCTGGCTTGTCTTCATATTGCCATAATAGCTGACTGCAAAGGGTATACAAGGCAGAGTTCACCAATCCCTCGCGTGTTCAGGAGACATCAGCCAAGACATTAGCTGCCCCGCGATGTGCGAAGACAATGCTCCGCTAATGCACGCCAAGTGTTCATCGACGCCATGTTGTTGTTGCTGCTGCTAAAGGCGTTGTTGTTGTCGTTGTTGAGGTTCGAGGAGCAGAGCAATAAACAAGAGCCGCAGCGACAAACAGGAAAGGAACTAAAAGCTGATACAGCTGCATGCAAGATTTTGCATACACGAATGCATACATTCATCCATGTCATGTAAATATCACTGTAGCTATAGATTACGTTAAGTAATATCAATAATATCCAAGTATATAATATATATATATATATATATATATATGGAGTCATTTTTTACAAATTGGATGGTTTTGTTTATATTTAGGCCTAGCTTCTATTAGAACACCTACATTTTATCACTATAATCATTAAGTTAAGATTATTTATTCAACAAAAATGATAACTAAGAAGAGCAGGATCAGTTTATGACGATTTACCCTCGTATACTCTCGATTCACACTCTTATAAACCTTGGTTTAAGAAGAGGAAGAAGTCACTGACACTTCCAGGCCTGCTAACTTAAGGGACTGTTCTAAATGTTCTTCTTCTCTTCTCTATATAGTACAGAGTGAAATATTAGTTTTGACTCATATTTTCTATTCAGCATGTTTTTGATGATGCCTGCTGCTTCATACTGAACCACTGTTTGGAACGACAAAAGTTACAGTTACTTAACGAAATGAGTTCAGTTCGCTCTTATTTTTCTTGCCTTACGAATCTAAAACCATGTCTAGACGACATCTTTTTGCAAAAATCTCAACTTGCATGTAATGGACAGTGGACAGCACTAATCATCTGTGAGATGTCTTGAAGGGTTTCTTCTGTGAAGAGAGCAATGATGAAGGTAGCAGTTATGAAGATATTGCAAATGAGCTCAGGCAACAGAAGCTATTTTATCATCCCCAGGAGAAGCAGACAATCCTCTTCATCACTTTAAGCCATTATTTGCCTATATTTAGCTAAGACTGCATGTAGTCTTATATATATATATATAATTTATATATATATATTATATATATTATATATATATACATATATAGAGCGGTGAGCTATATTATGCAATGACGTCAGTAACTTTTTTCCATCTGCTATTATTGTCTTCAATGCGTTTGTCTCACCACAGTCAGTGACAGTTGTTTGACAATTTGTCACACACACACACACACGCCCACACACATACACGCAGTCACGCACACACACAAATATACACACACGCACACACACACACACACACGTACATGTTGTCATTTGTATTCCCGGCATATATATGTATGTGTGTTGCGTGTGTGCGCGCGCGTGCCACAATGGCTCAATCCAGATCCTTGCATGCATGGATCCCTCCCTATCGAATGGATTTCCACCATCTCTATGCTCTACCATCCTCTCTGGTAGCATCTCTAGACTCTACCTCTTTCTCTCACCTTAAACCTTCTTCTTCTCTCAGAGTACCTCGCACTGGGAGCGCTTCTGAAAGGCTTGTGCTATGAGAAGCGCTTTATAAATGATCAAATACAATACAATACACACACACGCACGCACACACATATATGCTGGGAATACAAATGACACTAAGTACGCCCACAGCTATAACCAGCCTCATTCAGATCCTATTGCCACGCTAAGCAGTTCAACTATAGTTAAAATATTCCTCAAGTTCTTCTTGTCACCCATGTTCTTTAAAGTTTAGACAGACAAGAAATGTGAAAAGCAACGCTCGTGAATGTCTTTTTATTTTCTCATGCCACAACCATACAGGTTGACTGAAGACTATAGTTTTCAGAAAGGCATCTTTAGATAGTCATCTTTGGACGTTTAGTTTTATAGATTTTTCTGGACTTAATAAGACAAAGTTTGGTAAATTTGTCCCAATAACATCAATAAATCTCAGTGTATATTAATCGAGCAACCCCATATTTGGTATCTTTTCTCCCAGCCGGTCATGACATAAGTATAATTATATATAATTATTTATATATATACATATATAATTATATATATACATGGTGTATAGGTCTCCATGTAGAGCTGTACCGATTTAAGGGCCGTATACGCGTAATCGGGCCGATTATTAGAACAATCGGCATAATCGGGTATCGGCAGAAATAATCGGTTAATCGGTGCCGATGTAAAAATTATGTTATAATTTAATAATTTTACTTGAACTATTGCATATTCCAAGGTATTTGCTTCGATTTTCATATATCGTTTTACGTCCCTTATTATTTACGCATTAAAACATTATTTTCCCAACTTAACTTTGTCTTACCTACTAAAGATGATAAACATTTAATCTCACGAGTCCTGTATGGAAAGCCATCCTCTGCCCACCAATCCTGATAAATATCTGATATAGTCTTACATAGATAGCATGCATGCATTCTCATCACATTCTCAGTTCCTCTCTCCTTCTAATTAACTAAACAATTCATCAGGCATGGACATTATTGTCGCTCTAATAAATTATGGGCTCTTGTTTTATGGTATAATCTTGCTTAGCATTCACTCGTAACTCTTGTTTACTCACAGTGTACCTGATAGCGGTGTGACTATCAGTTTTTTGTTGTTACCGATAAACGAATATAATAATAATAATTTAAACGTCCACCCTTATAGTTGTGACGCTAGATGACTGGTTTATGTTTCGGAACCGAACATTTTGACTAAACAAATAATGAAATATTCGGTCTCATAATGGGTATTGGCAATTTAATAATCGGCTATACGCGGTATCGGTATCGGCAATTTAATAATCGGCTATACGCGGTATCGGCATAATCGGCAAAAAGCGATATCGGTACAGCTCTATCTCCATGTATACGTTGATAGCATGTATATCTGAACATCAATGCCATCTTCAGCTGTCGACGGGAATCTGTTGTTTGGTTCCAGTGATATCTAAGTTTTTAAAATAATTTCAGTTTCAGTTTTGATTCAGTTTTGGGTTCATAATTTCTATTCAAGTTCAAGTTTCAGTTTTGAAATAATTTCAGTTTCTATTACAGTTTCAGTTTTGGTTCCACATGTGTGCGTGGACCCTCCACTGGTGACTCTTTCAGTTTACTGATGTAATATATAGTTCGTAGTGACATTTAACATCATTTACTGTTTACTGTTTATGCTAGCACAGAGTAGATGAGTCTGAGTCTCTGAGTAGATATCGTGAAGGGGCGCTGTATAAATGTTCAATTACATTACAATTACATCTACATATGCAGCATATTTTTGTAATGCGTGTATGTATACGTGCTGTGTATGAGTTTGTTTCCTGTTTAGATGTTGCAACCTTGTGCTTTCCACAGGAAGACGTGACATCTGGAGCGTGATCGGTCTTTGTATTCTGGCCAATTCAATTCCTAATCATGCGAAAAGAGAAGGGAAGCGTGAATAAAGCGGGCTTTCTTAAGGGGATGAGGGGTAGAGGAAGAGGAGGAAAAGGAGGAGGAGGGGAGGAAAAGGAAGAGGAGGAGGAAAAGGAGGAGGAGGAGGAAAAGGAAGAGGAGGAGGAAAAGGAGGAGGAGAAAGAGGAGGAGGAGGAAAAGGAGGAGGAGGAGAGGAGGAGGAAAAGGAAGAGGAGGAGGAGGAAAAGGAGGAGGAGGAAGAGGAGGAGGAGAAGGAGGAGAAAGAAGAAGAGGAGGAAGAGGAGAGGAGGAGAAGGAGGAGGAAGAAGAAGAGGAGGAGGAAGAGGAGGAGGAGGAAGAGGAGGAGGAGGAGGAGGAAAAAGAGGAGGAGGAAGAGGAGGAGGAGGAGGAGGAGGAAGAGGAGGAGGAGGAGGAAGAGGAGGAAAAGGAAGAGGAGGAGGAGGAAAAGGAAGAGGAGGAGGAGGAAAAGGAGGAGGAGGTGGATGCTCAGAAGGTCGCTTCATCTGCCGCAGCAACTTGAGGCAGTTGCATCAGCACAGCTTAGCCCCATATAATCCCTTAAAGAAAAGTTCGTGATGTTGCTAACTAAATCATGTTTGATAAAAATAAAATATATATATAAAGTGCAATCACGTTTATGTATATATACACACACCCACTCACACGCCTACGCATACACCTACACACACAAACATATACACACACCAACACACACACGCGAACACACACAGACACACACACACATATATATATATATACATACACATACATATACAGATAGAGAATTGCAATGCACATATCATATGCATATAATATTATGTGTATACACTGCAGGAACATTATAGAAATATGCACGTGTAGGATATTACAAGCGTAATTATGTACGTCCCTATATATTATGCATGCAAGTATTATACGTACATCTAACGAGAATATGTATATTTTATACATGTACAGTATATACATGATGCCAGACTACACCTCAGACTTCTGCATTAAGGTAGCAGACAACCGGCTACGATCATCCTCAAAAAATCTTTTACAAGTACCACGATCTTCTACGAGGTTTGCTGACTGTTCCTTCTCTGTTTCAGGTCCAACTGCATGGAACAGTCTTCCCAATCATGTTAAGAACGCGCCATCTCTGGAGACATTTAAAGCCCAGCTCAAGACTTATCTTTTTATCCATCTAGTTTAACTTGCGGGAATCTTGCTTGCTTGCAATCTTGCAATCTTGCTTGATTGCTTGCTTGAGCCACAGGCTAAGAAGTCAAATCTTGCGACGACTAGTTCGATCACTTACAATCATTCAATCGTCGTGAAACTTGGCAAACAGACTCGCCCTCGCACACACTTCATTCTATCAAAATTTCAGCTCCCCAAAAAGGCTAGCTTATAGAATCGGGGACTCAACTTTTCGAATCGGGGAATCCCCTTTTCCGACACGCAGCGTTGTGATTGGCCAGCGTTGCCATTGGCTGCAACAGAAACGGGTGCGGTGCTTGATTAAACGGACGCTATGTTGTAAAATGAACGCGGACTATATATTTGTAGAGGTAACTGCTTAATATGACGGATTATAGGATACTAGATGGATATAGTAAAAAACTTTGTTTTTACTATTGGTTCTTTTTATTATCCATCTAGTTTAACTTGCGGGAATCTTGCTTGATTGCTTGCAATCTTGCTTGATTGATTGAGCCACAGGCTAAAAAGTCAAATCTTGCGACGACTAGTTCGATCACTTACAATCATTCAATCGTCGTGAAACTTGGCAGATAGACTCGCCCGCGCACACACTTCATTCTATCAAAATTTCAGCTCCCCCAAAAGAGGCTAGCTTATAGAATCGGGGACTAAACTTTTCGAATCGGGGAATCCCCTTTTCCGATACGGAGCGTTGTGATTGGCCAGCGTTGCCATTGGCTGCAACAGAAACGGGTGCGGTGCCTGATTAAACGGACGCTATGTTGTAAAATGCTATATATTTGTAGAGGTAACTGCTTAATATGACGGATTATAGGATACTAGATGGATATAGTAAAAAACTTTGTTTTTACTATTGGTTCTTTTTATCCATCTAGTTTAACTTGCGGGAATCTTGATTGATTGCTTGCTTGCTTGAGCCACAGGCTAAATAGTCAAATCTTGCGACGACTAGTTCGATCACTTACAATCATTCAATCGTCGTGAAACTTGGCATATAGACTCGCCCTCGCACACACTTCATTCTATCAAAATTTCACCTCCCCAAAAAAGGCTAGCTTATAGAATCGGGGACTAAACTTTTCGAATCGGGGAATCCCCTTTTCCGATACGGAGCGTTGTGATTGGCCAGCGTTGCCATTGGCCGCAGTCGTAAAAATGAACGCGGACTATATATTTGTAGAGGTAACTGCTTAATATGACGGATTATAGGATACTAGATGGATATAGTAAAAAACTTTGTTTTTACTATTGGTTCTTTTTATTATTATCCATCTAGTTTAACTTGCGGGAATCTTGATTGATTGAGCCACAGGCTAAAAAGTCAAATCTTGCGACGACTAGTTCGATCACTTACAATCATTCAATCGTCGTGAAACTTGGCAGATAGACTCGCCCTCGCAGACACTTCATTCTATCAAAATTTCAGCTCCCCAAAAAAAGGCTAGCTTATAGAATCGGGGACTAAACTTTTCGAATCGGGGAATCCCCTTTTCCGATACGGAGCGTTGCCATTGGCCAGCGTTGTCATTGGCTGCAACAATAATGGGCGCGCTGCCTCGTTAAGCGTGCTATGTTGTAAAATGAACGCGGACTATTTTCAGAGTACACGTTATAGGATACTAGATGGATATAGTAAAAAACTTTGTTTTTACGGGCTGTATTTTATTAAACAATCATATGACTGCCATTAACTTTGAACTCATGTACAGCGCCCTTTCCTTCGGCCTATATGTAGGATGAATGGTTCTAGATGCTATAGCAACAATTAAGCCTTTAACCGTTAGCTAAGGTTAGGTTATAAAGTAAGATATGTTGGGTAAGGTTAGGTAAGATAATGTGAGGTTATAGGTAAGGTTTGGTAAGTTACGGTATGGTATATGGTATAACCTTGTCCAGATTATATAGAACCTTTGGCCATAAGTTCTCAGAAGCAATCTTTCCATTAGCCTATCTTTAATTAGGTTAAAGACTGCTGTGTTCAACTTACAAACCGTAATAAATAATTAATACTAATTATTAATTTAGTTAAGTTAAAAAATTCTTTTTTTGTATTTTTGTATTTCTGTTCTAGTCTTTGCTAAGTTTACTTAGTTTCTCTGTTCTGCTTTGTGCGAAATAAAGTATATATATATTATTAGGTCATAAATACAAATGTAATGTGCATATCTGATATAGATAGATAGGTGAGACTTTACACAAAGGATTTCGTTGAGTTCATCTGTATAATTGTCCATTATAGGCCACCTTGAGGCTTACCACTCGTTTTCACACCTAATCTACCCTGGTGAGGGGGTGGGGGATCGAGCACCCAATTAATTTCCCGATGCATCTCGAAGGCACAACCCTCAATGTCACCATCAGCATCATAATCAGCAGGAGCATTTATTTAGCACCAGCATCAGCCGTTTAATATCTTAACCAGCTGCAGCAGTAGCAGAACAATTTCTTTTCACGTCGAAGATGTGTCGTTCCCGCATTAGCCTCTCGCTTCTGTCTCTCTGTCTCCTTTGTCTCTCTCTGTCTGTCTGTCTGTATGTATGTATGTCTGTCTGTCTGTCTGTCTCTCTGTGTCTCTCTCTCTGTTTGTTCCTGTGTCTGTATGTCTCTCTTTTTCTCTTCTCTCTCTCTATGTCTCTGTCTTTCTGTCTCCTTGTTTGTCTCTCTGTCTGTCGTGTCTCTCTTCTCTCTTTGCGTCTTCTGTGTCTCTCTTTGTCTCCCTGTCTCCTTGTCTCTCTGTCTGTCTGTCCCTGTGTTTTTCTGTCTCTCTTTCTCTGTTCCCTCTGTCTGTCTTCTGTCTCCATGTTTGTCTCCCTGTCTGTCTCACTTCTCGCTCTCTCTTTGTCTCCCTGTTTCTCTCTGTCTGTCTCTCTTTCTATCTCTCCTTCTCTATTTTCTCTCTTTCTTTCTATCTCTCTTTCTCTCGTTCTATCTCTTTTTCTCTCTGTCTCTGTCCTTCTGTCTCCTTGTCCGTCTGTCTCTATCTGTCTCTCTTCTATCTCTCTCTTTGTCTCTCTGTTTTCTTGTCTGTCTTTCCGTCTCTCTCTCTGTCTGTCTGTTTCTCGTCTCCTCGACGTCTGTGCTGGTGGCATTGACGTCATAGGTTGCAGAGCCTGAGCCGAGAGCAGCAGCCGACAGAGGATGGGGACTGACAGACCGTCACAGGCGCAGGAAGCAAGAAAAGACGGTGTCGTAGACGACGCTCATACACACGTCCACGCGATCTGGAGTGCACACTCACGCATACACATGCATACACGCGTACACACACAGGCATATAAAGCGTTCGGATGACGACCTCGAGAAAATAGACATAATGTAGCATGTAAATGCACACATACTCACATACACACACTTACACACACTCACACATACTCACACACACATATATACACACACACGCACACTCACATACACACCACAAACGCATGTAAATGCACACATACACACACTCACACAAACACACACACACACATACACATATACACACATACAAAGTTACGCACACGCGCGCACACACACACGCGCGCATACACGGTCCACTAATACTCATTAGATGCCAACTTCCGGCTAGTAAAACATATAAGTGAATAAGCACGCGCTACATAAAGTAGTCAAGAAATAGGTCAATATTTCATGCGTCATTGCGTGACCTAGTTCCTAGAATAAATATTATGCAGAAAAAGTGAAGTGGGGTAAGGTAGGGTACGTCGAAGCAAAGGTAAGGCAAGGTAAGGCAGTGTGATTCTCGTTAACGATAACGATAACGAAAATGTTCATTAACGAAAATAAAATGATTTCGTTAACGATAACTATAACTATAACTAAAAAATATAATTAACTATAACTATAACTATTACGAAAATAACAATAACGAAAATCATCTTTATTTTCGTTAATACAAAAATTAAAAATAGGAAGTGCAATATGGACTATTCGACATAAATGAGAACGAAAAATGCGATATTTTTATTATGCAATTTGTCAGTTACTTTGGAAACTCGTGTATTCATGCTTCAAATGCTTTCAAATCTCTGAGCAAATTGTTAATACACACAATTTTGCTTATAGCCCTAATTATTGTAACTAAGTATTAACTAAAAATAACTAAAATAAAAATCCATTAACTATAACTATAACTAACAAATAATACTAACTATAACTATAACTAAAATAAAAAACCATTAACTATAACTATAACTAACAAATAATACTAACTATAACTATAACTAAAATAAAAATCCATTAACTATAACTATAACTAACAAATAATACTAACTATAACTATAACTAAAATAAAAAAAACCATTAACTATAGCTATAACTAACAAATAATACTAACTATAACTATAACTAAAATAAAAAACCATTAACTATAACTATAACTAACAAATAATACTAACTATAACTATAACTAAAATAAAAAACCATTAACTATAACTGTAACTATAACTAAAATGAAATCTGTAAGGAGAATCACACTGAGGTAAGGTAAGATAAAAGGTAAAGTAAGGTCTTGAGGTAAGCTAAGGTAAGGTTAGGATGTGTAAGGTAAGTTCATGATAACGTATAAGGCAAGGCAGGATATTTAAGTTAAAGCAAGGTAAGTTTAGGTCTAATTGCAGGTGAGGTGTGGTTAGCTAAGGTAAGTTAAACCGAAGTCGTGGCATTACATGCACCGCTGTAGCCTACATGGACCTAATTCAGCTTCCTCTCACCGTCCACTTCGCTCTTCTAATAGACTTGACCTTCTGGTTCCCCCGTAGTATAACTGCTAGGCTCAGTCTCGATCTTTGCTTCAATTGGTTCCTCTTCTTGGAATGCGCTTTCTCCTTCAGCTCGCACTACAATTATTTCTGGCAGCCTCTCCTCCTCTTTCTCTTTTCTTAAAACCTGCTTCTTCTCTCGGGGTCTTGCGCACTGAGAACGCTTCTGAATGATTCATCCTAAAAAGGGCGTTTTATAAATGTTTAAATACAATACAATACAATACAATACAATAGAATACAATACAATATGAACAGCAGTTCGCAGAAGAAGAGGAGGCGAAGTTGTTGTAGAGCTGATGGGTCTTTTCGTTGAAAGAAGACAACATCTCTGGACAACCCTTAATTATTTTATTTAATTCAGAAGGTCCCTTCTGACACAATGCAGCGCTCGTGAATAAGCTGGTGCCCTGCGCTTAGCTTTAGAGTATAGCGCTTGAGAAATTTGGTTACGATTACGATGAGTTTACGATTACAGCGATGGAACAACATCCGAATAACATTTCTCCTCATACGCGTCTTAACACCAACAAGGAATCGCCAATTTCACATTGCACCGGGATTTGAACACTGGACGTAGAGTTCTAAGGAGAAAGCCTTGGCAATGCAATTGTTGACCTGACGCAGGTTGTATAGAAGAAGCATCCCGCTGATCAAACAGGTGGTAATAAAAATCGCAGCATCAGCAGCCGCATCATCATCATCATCATCGTCGTCAACATCATCATCATCATTGTCGTCGTCGTCAAAAGACTCGTCATCATCATCATCATCATCGTCGTCGTCGTAGTCGTCGTCAAAAGACTCGTCATCATCATCATCATCGCCATCATCGTCGCCATCGTCATCATCATTGTCATCATCATCATCATCATCATCATCATTGTCGTCGTCGTCAAAAGACTCGTCATCATCATCATCATCATCGTCGTCATCGTAGTCGTCGTCAAAAGACTCGTCATCATCATCATCATCGCCATCATCGTCGCCATCGTCATCATCATCATCGTCGTCGTCAATATCATCAGCAGCAGCACCACCACCACTGTCCACCAGCTGCAGAAACTTAAAGGTATTATCTGCGAAACTCGGAGACTGGTGTCATCAGAACGCTCACATGCAATAACTGTCTGGCGTCAAAACACTCTTCACCTCCAGATTATTGGCTGTACCAGTCTGGACTCTGGAGTACCTCCAGACCAAGATTCCTGCCTCCACACGGTATTTATGCAGAGCGGAGGCTGAAGAAGCCGCATCAGGAGGAGGAGGGAGAATAGAGATGCCACAGGTTGTAATACTTATCATAGGCAGTCACATCACGGCACCACGGATGAAGTGTCGGCCTACATCAGAGAACTCACGCCAGCTCTTCAGCAAATATTTACATGAGCAGATCATACAAAATGTTACGTAAGCCTATTTATACCATATGCAGTCATGCGCTCTCTTAAACCTGCATAAATTAAACAGAGGCCTACTTTGGTAGACTTGTGTCACCTGTCTTTTTATTTAGGTGGAAGGTTAAAGCTAACACACGTGCATGTATGTGTATGAATGTATGTATTGTGTAGCATGAATGTAAAAGTGTGTATATATGCATGTATGAATGTCTAGGCCTATGCATGAATCGAGACCTAGAGGTTATGGTATATATATGTATTATATTTATATGTATACAAATATATATTTATATATATACATACAATATGTATTGAATATATATAGGTATTGAATATAGATGTTGAATATATATATATATAATATATAATATATATATATATATATATATATATATTCAATACAAAGCACACGTGCAAAGTTGCGTATGTATGCAGCATAATGGATTTCAATGGTTACATGATCCTGTATAGCAGTACGAAAGGCATAACAGTGATAACACAAACCTAGGTTAAGCTACATCAGTGGCGTAACTAGGTCTTCCATAAAATTACGCACTTTTGAAGAACTCTGAGGGGAGGGGTCTGGGGAGGGGGCTGTGCCCTCTCCCCAGGGTAAGAAAAATTTTCATTTAGGGGTTTGTAATGGTGCATTTTGGAGACCAACTTTTGATTCAAAGTAATAACATTTTACATAAGTTCTTTGGAAAATTATTATAATTTCATAATTTGATTTTTAAAATGGGTTCAGCTGCAAAGTCCCAGCAACTAACGTAGACTAGAAACAGACAGACTCATCAAAGCAATTAACTAAAGCATAAGAAAATAAATTTATTTGTTGGTTTGTAATGGTCCATTTTGGAGACAATCTTTTTGGTTAAAAGAAATAACATTTTACATCAGCTCTTTGGCAAATTATGATTCATTCATTCATTACAGAGATTTACATAGCGCCCCTTCAAGATTATCTACTTAGGAGCGCACCCGACCCAACTCCGAAGTCCGAACAGTGTTGAAGTTAGAATAGAACGTGATCTGAAGGGCTCTCGGCATTAGGCGTAGTGCCAAAGGAAGCCCATTCCAGATTGCAGGCCAGCAACAGAAAAAGCACGGCGCTGCAGAATAGAAGTCCGCGACTGGGAGACAAGAACCTCAGCCTGCCTAGAAGAGCGAGGAGAACCACGGTGCTGGATGCTGAGGGTGGTGCTCCTGTAGATAAACAGAGACCACATCAGCGCCAGACCAAGGAAGAGATCCCGTAAGCGATCCAATGTGGGAAAGGAAGCCAATGCAAGACATCCCGCATATAGTCAGTAACATGGAGGAATCTTGGGATGCAACCAATATAGCGTGCCGCCGAGCGTAAGACCCGAACCAAGCACCCAACCCGAGTCGCCGGAAAACCCACGCAGAGGGCGCTGCAATAATCAAGACGGGAAACAACAAAGAAGTGGATAAGCATTAAGGCAGCATTAAAGGTTAAGGAACGGAAGACCTCTCTAAGCTGACGCAGCTGGTATAGTGGTATACACAATCGCGGCATAGCAGGCTGATATGCCGCGTGAACGTTAGTTCTTGATCTAATGTGACACCAGGGTCCCGGACAAAGGATGAGAAAGCAATGGCGTACGGAGCGTCGGAGCTGAAATGCCGCCCGGGGCGACGGCCCAAAATGCTGCCCTTGGCCACTTAATTTTGGATATGTTATTTTCTCTAAGAGATTGCAGTTTTCATGACGATCGTCGATCTCATTACATACACGCCTGTAATTTTATTTTATAAAGTTGATAGCCTGCCTGGATTTATCAATTAATTAATTTCTTTGCCACTGTGAGAAAGTAATCTGCGGGAACTCCTGGGCAAGGGCCTTCAAATCAATTTTGGCGAGCTGCTGGCGCGTGCCAAGCCAAATGAACTGGGTCTTAGATGAGTTTAGCCGCAGGCGATTGGAGGACATCCAGGCCTCGAGAGCCTCCATTGCCCGGTTCATGGCCCGGGCTTCGGTAATGGCTGCTGACGCAGGACAGTGCAAAAACGCCTGCAGGTCTCCCGCATAAGATTGGTTCAGCACAGAGCAAGGCTCAGCAAGAGGCCAGGAGAGGACCAGTATCAGCAGTATAAATAATATAATTAGAGAAGAGGGCCCAGCACAGATTCCTGGGGCAGGCCAAACGGGACAGGAACACATGGAGTCCTAGTAGACACGTAGACCGCAGAGAAGGAACGGTGATGGAGGTAGGAAACAATCCAGTCAAGAAAGTTACCAGAAAGGCCAAACGGGGTAGATAGGCGCCTAAGAATGATATCGTGATCGACGGTGTCAAACGACGCGTGCTGACAGCAAATAATGCTAAGAGGATGACCTGTGACCTATCAATAGCCCCATAGATATCAGAGAGGAGGCGAACTAACAGGGTCTCCGTGAAGTGGCCCTTACGAAACTCAGATTGAAAAGTCGGTAGCAAATTGTCCTTATCAAGATACCTTAACATATACAGAAACCAACTTCATAAAGCTGCTGCTTTACGAGTGTCGCAATAGTTTCGCCAGTGGTGTCAAGCGTTGGGAAAACTTGGGATGACAGTTAGGCCCTATAAATTGTTCTTTTGCCACATGCTGAGAACCGGGTTGTTCACGCTATCAACATATCGTATAAGCTGACCGATATCTGTTCTATGCGGGTACAACCTAGCCGCACGACATTCTGTCACAATAATGTCTCGAACTCACAGGCCACACAGGTGGATCAGCTGATTTTTGAATCAACGGACTTATGTACTGGGTTTTGCGTGGACCAGATGACATTAGCTTTAATACGATGATTTATTCTATAGTGTCGGTCTGAGATCGAAATTTCAGAAGTGTCACGAAATTTGCAGAGTCTTCACTATGTCGGCGAAGGGAAATGTTTTACTGACTGTACAGTAATAAAGTCTGCACATTAGAAATTCAACGAATAATAGTAGGCCTAATCTAGAATGTCAAAAAGTAATCTAAAAGGTTAAAAAAATTTGAGAGCTGCTAAAAATCTTTACGCATTTGCGTAATTGCGTAATGCTAGTTACGCGCCTGAGCTACATTATATATTATGTTGTAGATAATACACAAAACACGTGTTTACGGTTCAAGATACATGCAGTAGTCTCTAATGGATTCGAAACGTAGGGCCAGGGGAGTGCATGTGTGTAGGATGGATTGCCTCATTTTTAAGGTGTTTATGACGGGTGTGGGCTATAGTTCTGTTCCTATAGTTACACATAGAGCCTATACCAGACAGCCATGTTCACAGCGCTTGTGAAGTGTTCCAGAAATGCAGTCAATAAAAGTTCAGATACATCCTACATATTAGGGCTGCGGATTTTAACGATTAATTAATCGATTAATCGCTAAAAATTTTAATCGATTAATTTCGACTTGTTCGATTAATTATTTTACTTATTTCGTGATGTCGAGCGGTCCATTTCCGGAGTGAACAATGATAATGTGAAACGTTTGAGTGGAAAATTAAGCGATTCATTTTGTATTTATGGCAAATGCTGGTGAAAATATCGAAGACGGCGACAAAAATTAAATGTCTTCATTGCAATAAACAGTTCGCTTACCGTGGTTCAAACACATCGCTGTCATTCGCTGACGTATGCCTTCAGCATGTGGATTGTGGAATGATTAAAGATTTTGCAGAAAGAAAGTAGTAACTGATTCAGTGACTACATTTTAAACAGTTTTTCACGCTTTACATAACAGGTACCAAATTAATCGAATTTAATCGATTAATCGAAATCAAATTTAGGAGATTAATCGATTTTTTTCATCAGTATCACTAACAGCCCTAATACATATGCATACATGGGTGTATACATACATACACACATACAAACATACATACATTCATACATACATACATAAAGTACATACATACATACATACATACATACATACATGCATAAATATCATATCATATCATATACAATTATACATGCATGCCTATGTAGATACATACATGCGTACATGCATGCATACATGATAACTACTGTATGTTGTTATTTGCAATACATAATTTATTTAATAAATCGTGGGCCGGTGTTTGTGGCATGTGGGCACCGTTGTTAAAATACCTTGACTCCTGAGTATTATTCCTAGTGGTGAACGCCTAAAGCAAAGAGGTTTGGTTGATTGATTTGGTTGGTTGGGTTGAGTTATGGGATTGGTTAAGTGAGTGGGTGATTGAATGGGTGGGTGAGTGGATGAGTAAGTCCATGGATGGGTGAATGGGTTTTGGGTGGGTGGGCGTTCGATGTGTTGGTGACTGATTGAGTGAGCTGATGGATGGGTGGGTTTTGGGTGGGTGTGGGTTGTTTAGTGGATGGTGAGTGGAAGGTTTAAACGGGTGTTTGGTGGGTGCACAGGGTTGGGTGGATGGCTGTGGTGGATACATATTGGATAGCGATTGCCAAAAAATAGCATAACGTCGTTAATATGCAGTGAGCTGGCTACTTTATACGCGAACTGAAGGCGATTCCATCTGCCAATGCGTAGGGATATCGAGTTGCCATGACAACCGTCGTGGTTTCCATAGCAACCGGTGACCCTAGTAATTCCGTCGCTGCTGTGTACCGCTGACTGTCTGTCCTTCGTGGCCATACTAAGAGTACTACCCCCCGAGGATGGCGGGGAATGGGGGTGTCGGTGGATAAGGGAAGGCGGGCAACGTCTGCATGCAAATGACGGGTACGCTCTGCATGGCATCACCCCCGCTGACCTTGGTTCGGCAACAGATGACGACGTGTAAGACACGTGGAATTAGCGTCTCATAATTGATAATTTGACGTAATGAGTGGGAGAATCAAAGCCCATAGAAGTAATTGCATCAATCGAACAGCCCACGCAACAATCCCATCCATCCAGAATGTATTGTAATGCAATGTGAATCTCCGAAATTATTGCTCAGCGTTACACAAAACCGAGACACGGAGGCCAGTTTCAAGCACGCCAAAGCCAGGCTGTTTTGGTAACCTAGCCAGGGACGTAACTAGCGTTGGGCTTGGGGGGGCTTAAGCCCCCCCAAACGAAGCCGAAGCCCCCCCAAAATAAATCAAGCCGTTGTATGCTTTAGGCTAAAAGTTCATTAATTCGTATTAAAGGGGTCAACCTAAACACCAGAAAAGCTTCAGTGGCTGAATATATCTCGCTTTTCGCATGCATTCAAACATTTCCAAATAACGTTGGCAACATAATAATAATAATAATAATAATAATAATAATAATAATAATAATAATAATAATAATAATAATAATAATAATAATAATAATATTATTATTATTATTATAATAACAGAGATTTGAGTGCCGTAGTTCGTAAGCAGTCGATGACTCGAAGCAACGATTCAGAAGCACTTTGAGGAGCAGCCGAGCAGAGGTAGTCAATCAAGATGGGCCTGTGTGAACAGTTCAGTTTTTTGATGTTTCTTGAAGACAGCGAGGGCTGTAGAATTTCTAATGTCCGTAGGAAGATTGTTCCATATTCGAGGGGCTGCCGAGATGAAGGATCTTGATGCAGTTGTAGTGCGACAGCGGTGCAAGACTAGGGTTCGATTTCCGGAAAATCGCATGTTCTTTGAGGGCATGTGAATTTGAAGGAAGTCGGAAAGGTATGAGGGAGTTTTCGTTGTTACGCATTTGTAGGTGATGATGGCGATTTTGTATACAATTCTTTCCTTAACAGGTAGCCAGTGGAGGGATTTGAGGAGTGGTTTGCTGCTGGTACGATATGAGGAGTTGCAGACGACCCGTGCTAGGTTGTTTTGAATCCGTTGAAGGGAAGTTAGGTTTTTTGATGAAGTCCCATAGAGAAGGCTATTGCAGTAGTCAAGGCGAGAGTTTACAATCCCACAGGCGATGGTATTTGCAAGTTCTTTTGTGAGAAAAGGTCGGATGTGTCGCAGAGCACGAATGTGGAAATTGGTGGAGCGGACGATTTCAGCAGTTTGGGAGTCCATTGACAATGTCGAGTCCAGTTTTACACCGAGGATTTTTACAGTCGATGACAAGTTTATGGCTGTGTTTGAGAATGTGGGTTGGAGATCTTGATGCTTAGCAATTTGTGATCTGGTTCCAAAGACTGTGGCTTCAGTTTTAGATGGATTTAGGAGAAGACCATTTTCCAGGAACCAGCGATTTACAGCCTCTGCACAGTGGGTGATGTTGTCGCGACTTTGATTTCCAGAGGAGGCAAGGGAGGTGTAGAGCTGCGTGTCGTCAGCATATTGATGGTGTTGGATTCCGAAAGATTGGATCATGAAGCTAACTGGTGATATAAACATAGAGAAAAGAAAAGGACCAAGGGCACTACCCTGAGGTACCCCAGTGGTGGAAGGTAGGGTGTCAGATTTGGCAGAGCCTAGAGCAATGAAAAAGTGCCTTCCTTCAAGGTAGGAAGTTAGCCAGTTTAGAGCATTACCAGTGACACCAAAAACGTCATGTGCACGGGCAGCAAGTAGTTTATGATTCATTGCATCGAAGGCGGCCGAGATGTCAAGGGAGAACAAAAAGGTTGCTGAGCCATCATCAGCATTACAGAGTATGTCATTTGTGACTTTAAGAAGGGTTTTCTGACTTGTCTCGGTGGAATGGCCAGGTCTGAAACCAGATTGGAACGGGTTGAAATTTGGAGAACTTGTAATGTGTGGGGACAGTCTGGCATGAGCGAGTTTTTCTAGAATTTTGGAGAGAGTGTTGAGGTTTGATATCGGCCTGAGATTTAGCAGGTCGGATGGGTCAAGACCATCCTTCTTGAGCAATGGGGTGACTTGAGCAGATTTGAATTTTGTCGGAAAGCGGCCTGATTGAAATGAAAGGTTTGCAAGGTGGGCAATAAGCGGTGCAAAGAGACCAGGACACGATTTAAGGATGTTAGTGGGTAGATAGTCAAGTGGTGATGTCTTAGGCTTGAGGTTGAGAATTATCTTGAAGACCTCCTCAGCTGTTACTGGAGCGAGCAAGTTCAGACATAAACTGTGGAGTGGATGGTAGGTCAAAATGGATGTCGATGTGGCAGAGAGACTCAAGGCGATCCAGGATTGTACGTTTTACCTTTTCGAGTTTGTCATTGAAAAAGGAAGATATCTTGTTGCAGCGATCCTTTGTATTTGATGTGTTGTTTGCAGCTGATGGTTTTTTCCGATGGAGCAGTTCTTTGGCGTTTTTCCAGGTCTCTTTGGGATCACCATCTGCTTCGTTTATTTGCTCCTGATAGAAGTCACATCTGGACTTCCGGATTTCGTAGTTTGCTTTACGACATGCTGCTCGATACAAAGTACGATCTGACTCAGCTCTCGTCCGTCTAAACCGGCGTTCAAGTCTCCGGCGGTCCTGCTTGGCTTGGTTTGCTGATGACGAAAGGTTTGAGGAATGCTTCCCCAGACGCTTTGCAAACTTACGTATAGGGGCAAGGACATCAAGAACGTGAGTGATGTCAGTTTCGAGTTGAGATGCGAAGGTGTCAAGATCATCGGAGGGGGAGGCAAAACATGACGTGTTTAGGAGGTATGTTGGCTAAACGTGGTTAGGTTGAGTTTGCTGATGTTTCTGGCAGATGACCATATGGTATTCGGTATGTTGAGTTGGTGTTGAAGAGTAGCTGTGATGAGGCAATGATCCGAGATGCCTGGGTCTGATACTGAGACATCTTTAATTGGGTCATCGTCTTCATGCTGAATTAGTAAGTCGAGTAAGTTTCCAGATGACGCGTCTGTTCGGGTTGGAGTGTTGATGCGTTGAGTCATATTGTATGAGTAGAGTATGTTAGAGAGTCGGTGATCAATCGTGGATGGTGAGTTGCCAGGGCAGTTGAAATCGCCACAGATGAGAGGGTGACCAGGCGTGGTAGAGAGCTCATCAAGAAGATCGGAAAATTCGTTGAAGAAAATACTGGTAGCCTATAGGCAGTGCCGGATTTGATCTGTAAATTCCGATGATGTTCACAGCAGTTTGTCCAAAAGTGGCTCGAGCACAGAGACGCTCATATGAAGAAACAGCAGATGATAAATTCAGAATTTGTAGGTTGAGTTCTTTGCGATAGATGATGGCAACTCCAGTTACTCCACCGCCTTTACGGTCCGAGCGGCAGTGTAGGAGGCACTTGAATCCCTTTGGAGCAATATCGTCTCTGATGGCAGGAGGGTCGTCGGCTCTGATCCAGGTTTCTGTGATGATAAAAATGTCGAGGTTATTATCGAGAATGATATCGTGGATGAGTTCAGATTTGTTGACGGCAGAACGACAGTTTAGAAGACCAACTTTTACGTGTTGCATGTTCGGCCCAGGGTTCGCTTCTATACATCCAATAAGAAGCAACAAAACGAGTTGGGCTCTTCCATGCGTGTGCCCCAGGATCTTCTGAAGTAGCCTAACGATCATCTTTCCGGTGCTTATATATATATTATATATATTTATTTATTTATTTCAAACAGCACAGTAGGGCCTACATGTAGTATGGCACAGACTTGGAACAGACTATCACTGTCTGCCCGACCTTTAATCCCACAACAGGACGCTCGAGGCGTTAGGTTTCCACGGGCTGGATGTCTTAAAATGCATCCTTGACCGTCCTTGGGCTTATATGTCTGGGGGCAGGGAAATATCTTTGGCAGTCTCTGGACCTACAGAGCAATACTCGAAAACAATTATAATATTGAAAACAATATTAACATTCTCTCTCGACCGCCACTAGTAGTGGAGGAACGTGCCTGTGCATTTTTCTTCAGTCATGCATTTTTCTTCAGTCATTTCAAGTTGATGTAAAAGTTTCGTTTTCACTACCAATTTGAAGGGAATGGTCTGTAGATCAATATTCGTCCGAGGGGAAAGCATGCAGCTAAAAAATGAATTGTGGGGGCTCGAAAACCCCCTCTGGCCTATGGGAAATATGTGTATTTTTTCCAGTCATTTCAAATAGATGCAAAAGTTTCTTTTTCAGTACCAATTTGAAGGTAATGGTCTATAGACCAATATTGGTCCGAGGGGAAAGTATTCAGATAAAAAAAAGAAGCGTGGGGGCTCGAAAACCCCCTCCAGCCTATGCAAAACATGTGTATTTTGCTCCAGTCATTTCCAGTAGATGCATAAGTTTCGATTATTCAGTACCAATTTGAAGGTAATGGTCTCTAGATCAATATTTGTCCGAGGGGAATGCATTCAGATTAAAAAATGAAGCGTGGGGGGTTCGAAACCCCCCTCCATCCTATGCGAAATATGTGGATTTTACTCCAGTCATTTCAAATAGATGCAAAAGTTTCTTTTTCAGTATCAATTTGAAGGTAATGGTCTATGGATCAATACTGGTCCGAGAGGAAATTTGAGTTAAATTAAAGCCCAAAATGTACTCCGTTTGGCATCATATGCTCAAAATTGCGTCGGCTTCTGGGGCTCCGCCCCAGACCCCGATGGGGGAGCTTACGACGCTCCCCCATACCCCCTAGTCGTTAGGGGCTTCTTGCCTTCGGCAATCGCAGCTTCGCGCCTTCGGCGCTCGCAATTCCACCTCACCCACTCAGACAATCAAGGCTTAAGCCCCCCCAAACGAAATTTCCTAGTTACGTCACTGAACCTAGCAGTGGCAGCAATAGGTTATTTTAAGTTTTGGGCATTTTAGACATTAACAATCCAACAACCTACGAAAGTCCCTACTCCCTAAGTAGGCTTTTAGGCTTTTGTGTCATTCGGGTAGGAACTTAAAAGAAAGAAAAATATATATAGTCTGTATGTATATACAATAATTATTATACATATCCCTTCTCACTAAAAAGTTGTTAGTTGAAGTAGAGCCTATCTGTCAATATCAAGCATGATGATAATAACGATAGGCCCTAGCGTCTGCCTTTCGCCTTTTCATAGGCCCATAGGCCTAAAGTGCGTTTTCTCAACTGAATAATTACTATTGATGACGACGACGACGATGATGATGATGATGACAATAACAATAACAACAATAACAATAACAATAACAATAATAATAATAATAATAATAATAATAATAATAATAATAATAATAATAATAATAAAAAAAAAAAAAAAAAATAATAATAATAATAATAATAATAAAACAACATTATTCACTAATAAAAAAAAAAAAAAAAATAAATAATAATAATAATAATAATAATAATAAAACAACATTATTCACTAATAAATAAAAATGTAGACATGAAACAAAAATAATAAAAATAATAATAATAACTTATTTACATAATTAATTAATTATTACATTCTACAAGCTGTAATTCAAGTAAACGTGCGTGTACTGTATGTATGTGTACAAGTATGCATAATGATTTGTATTCACATATGCATGGAAGCTTTTAGATAACCCTGTACATTCTGTTCAGATACAGTAGATCAGTGCTGTCCAACCCGCGGCCCGCAGGGCCGCATGCGGCCCGCCGGCAGATTCTAAGTGGCCCGCCGCAGCTCGCTAAATATTTGCAATCTCTGTTAAAATGAAGTAAAAGACAGTCACTGGCCTACTTGCATAGCTATTCGTTCGTAACTTGGCTTATCATTTGACAATTTGTACACAAAATCCAGTTCCCAAGACGCATTCATTATGATAACTCCATAATTAATTATAATACAGTTAATAATTTTCAATAAATTTTAGTCGCTGCTTTTGAGTTGACTGGCGCGGCCCTTGGCTTCAAAAATTACTTCTTCGGTGGCCCGCGGTGTCAAAAAGGTTGGACAGCACTGCAGTAGATGATTGGGCAAATGGTGAATACGACCACCATCTAGCGAGTGCTTTGAAGAAACTTTCCGCCACGGATTGCTCATTAGCCTATGGTTTAATCGATTTCACGTTTTTTGTTAAACTGAAATGCTAGTTTAAAATCTGTGCATGAAATCTCTCGATAAAGTTTGGTAAGCTTATTTATATCCTTAATTTCAGCCTGATTAGCAGTGGAGATAAGAAAAAGACAATGAAAACGAAAGATGATAGACCTACTGTTACAGACATAATTATAGACCTACATAGCCTACGCGCATCTGCATGTAGACTATGCATCTGCCCGTACTCTGATAGTGCCAGTCCCATGCATGAAGAAAAGAGGAGGGCAACGCTAATCATCTTTGGTATGACACAGTGTCGTTAACCAGCAAACTAACCGCCGTACATGTAAGCTGTGCCTTATGAGATGTAATACGACGGGACCTTACCTTACGACGGGAATTTCCCTTTGAGGTCAGATATTATCTTTAGCAAATTTACATTCCAAAATATCTGTAGGGAAGTTCTGTTACAATTTTCGGGGCTATTTCTGAATGCATATTCTGCTCGAAAGCAACAGGAATTCCGTTAGACTTTCTACTGATCTACTCTGTGGGCTAAGGCCAGTTCAGGCCATCGACTTAGGCCTATACGTCGATGGTTCGACCTCGCAATCATGGCGGCCTCTGTGAGATCTAAAGCAAGGGAATGTCGTGTCCCGCATCAAGACCTTAAAGCAAGACGGGCTTATGCATGCGATCGTATCTTCGAGGAGTGTATCGATGGCCAGATGTAGGCTATGCGTGCTTGCGTTTCGTAAGTTCAATTTACGTCGGCTTCCAATGTTTAAGGTGAGGATTGTGGATTTTGGGGATTTTTCTGCGTTGGCATGATGTAATCAATGATGGAAAAATAGTAAGTAAAAGATTAACCGTCGATTGACATTGGTTTACAACATAAACTTACGTAATTTACAATGGGAATTTTTTGCTTGGTGGAAAATTCAAACAGCTTATGAAGGTGGTTTAACGACTCAGCCTTTAGCCTTCAACCCGCTGCAGTCGCATCATTCAAGAAAGCTTCCTCAGGCTATCTTGTTAGTTTACACAGCCATGAAGACGTCTATTATATTTCTGAAGAGTTCTTTGCAGGTGGGTTTTCACTGAAGATTTCATGCACATTTTTTCATAAAATGTAGGAAAAGGTAAGTTTAATCATTGATCCTGTCAGGACTCAGTAGGCTACTTAGGCTTTACCAGGCGCTGACATCAGAATTGCCTCATGAACAGCCTTTCGGTCTTAGGCCTATTTATATGTAAATGTAGGCCTACACGTTTTTCTATAGCGCCTGAATGGCCTCGACCCCGCTATTTTTAAACGAATTGTTCGGGTGTGATCCTTCACCCATGGGCTTCCACAGGAATTTTTTAGAGGGGGGCAAAAAAATTTAAAGGGTAAAGTTTTGAATTGTTTGCACGGGGAACTAACAAGGGTGCCGAAAGCAACTTATCGCATCACCCTCAGCGCTCTATCCCGCAATTAGGGGGCATGGCGCGGATCCCAACAGCCGCCAGCGCTTTTGGGAGCATAATTTTTATGATGTTATATTGATCCTGTTTTTAGCGTTCTGGGATCCGTTTTCAGCTAGGCCTATATCTGAACGTTTATTTCAAACACAAAACTGTTAAAAGTTTCAATGTTTTATATATCTTTAATTTTTAAGGTTATCTGGACTGGTTTGGATAAAAATAAACTGGAAAAAATCATAGCCATTCATGGTTAAAAACTAAGATGATAAGTAATTTTTTAAATACGTGCAAAATCCAGGGGGGAAAAGCCCCCTTGCCCCTCCTTTGAACGCCCATGCCTTCACCACCGCTGCCCGTTTGAATGGGCGCCACGCCATTTAAGGTGCCCGTTTACGGACCGTGGTAGTTCGAGATTTAAATCTCTGTTAAGGAAGCCATCATTGGGAGGCGAACCGGTAACCACACGCACAGAGGTAGGCCTACATTGGACTTAATCTTTCCAATGTAGATAACGGGCCAATAATAATAATAACAACGACGATTTATGTGGCGCCGCAATGCAGCCATGCCGTTACAAGGGCGCTTTTAAACTCGACCAAGCGCATCTTGTCTTTCACAAATGTAGTTTAACGGTGAATTTCGTATGCAGGGAAGTGGCAGAGAGCTGGGAAAATATGGAGTGTGTGAACAAATTCGGTCTACGGCGAAGGAGACATACCCGGACCCCTCCTGACTTAAAACGCAACGGATGTTGGTGAAGAATCTCCTGATTTTTGTTTTCAGAGTCTGACATGGCTTCTTATGTGCCACATTGCCTCGTTCATTGCTGTTGCCTCCGCCTGTACTCCGGGATTATCTCTCAGCAGAACCTGTGAGCGTGGCTGCTACTATAACGGTATCACTGGTTTCTGCGAACTCTGTAGCCAGTTCGAAGACAAGCCAGTGGAAGAGAGAAAACGGCTTTGTCCGGGTCAGTACCAGGATTGTATTTGATTACTGCATTGCAAGTATCATGAAGTATGTTGGTTCATTCATTCATTCATTCATTCTGGAGATTTATATAGCGCCCCCTCAAGAAATTTACTCAGGAGCGCTTCCTGTACAGCCACGGCTAAAGAAAAAAGACGAGGGATATTTGAAACACAGTTTGATTGGTCAGAGGTAGCAAACGCAATTCCGATGGTAAGTCATTCCAGATGGAGGGCCTGTAACCGAGAAAGCTCGGCGCTACCTTAGGTAGCCTACCTATAGGCTATAGCAGCCAAGCGAGCCCGTGGAACTAGGAGTTCCTCTGTCATCGCGGGGATGTAACGGAAGGTTACAGTATAGTTTGCACCAGTGAAGGGGAGGGATTGAAGGTCCCCCTGCATTATGCAGAATTTTTATTCAATCGAAAATTATAAATATGTATAATTGTATATTGAATGATTACATCAGTAGTTAATATTATATTTAGATAAAGATTAAATCAACTGAAAACTTGACTTGTCTATTGCACTGCACTGAATTGCACTGCATTTCTGCTTTGCATTGTATCGTATTGCATTGTATTATATTATTATTGCAGAGTTAATCGACACTACTACAATTATAACAACAGTTGGCAGTACCTTACCTGCCACTGTGACTGCAGATCTGACGAGTCCACTGCCACACTGGGTCATTCCCCTCGTAATCGTGATATGTCTAGTCCTCGTCATAACAGCCGTGTTGATCTTCTATCGAGGTAGATTTAAAACTCTACTGACCTAATTTTAATGATGCAACTTGGTCGATGGTGGTCAGTTGGGAAAGTTGGTGTCGATAACTTCAGGAGACACAGATATTTCACTCAAACCGAAAACACTGTATACTTTTACAATCCTATCCCAATTCCTCATCTCCCCTTCACCTCCCTCGCAATTTAAACTCTAAACACCACCCACCTTAGCCGTCTGACCTGTAGAGAGGATAGGTAGGTATTACCCAAAAGGGGTCAAGGGGAGGGGTTATTCTTAATGGGGAGTCCATATCTAATTTCGGTACGTATACCATAATTGCAGTACAGACTATGACTTAATCATTGGCTGTAGTTAGACAGTAGAGCTGGGGTCTACAGCATTAGATCTAATTAGAGTCCCTTCGCTAGTATCAAAGTTATTGACCTCTTAGATTATCTCATATTATTAGCCTACAAGACCCACAGTAGCCTAGCCTAACTAGGCCTTATCATTACGATGGACTGGACTGCCACAGAATATATATATATATATATATATATATATATATATAGCTACTTCTGCACCTGAGCTAAGCTACAGGATGAGCAGCTAAGGTTCAGAAAATAATGTTGAGTAGCTAATACACGATTCAGCGTTATACATATATACATACACATGTATACATACAAAGTCATAGATATATATATATATATATATATATATATATATATATATATATATATATATAGGGAGAGAGAGAGGGAAAGAGAGTCATGGAGATGAAGAGAAATGCTGACCTGTCAAAGTGAGGTAGGGTGCATTTTTAAACGACCTCTGAGTTTAATATAATGCTATACAAATTTATTAAGGCTACCCTGTTCGTTTTGTAAAGCTAACCAGGTCAATAACTTTGATACTATCGCATCCACCAAAGGACCTCTAGAGGACATTAGAAGTTTGTAATTATTGGAATATGTTCATTATTTTCATTTCGTGTTTTTCAGAGAAGTTGCGGAGAATTTTTCGGAAGATATGGGATGGAGAGAACTCAGAGAAGCATAAGCACGAACAGAACGTTCACGGCACACCAGCAGAACAACACGAAAGTATGTCGCATTAAATATCGCTAGCATCACAATCATCATTCCCCATCATACAACTTTTCACACAATTTTATGCCATCATCATCATCATCATCGTCGTCGTTATTGCCATCATACCACAGATGGCTGACTATTTTACTCCTACAGTTAGACCTGAACGATTGGTGAATGCCACTAGGCCTAAATCACAGGTATGCTTGAGAAACATTGAAGGATTGTCATATCAGTCTCATCCATCGTCTGATGCTGTTGCTAGTGTTTGTGATAAGTTTTTAAGATTAGTCTAACTCAGTCTGTCGTGGTTTTCTGTTTCAGATCTCGTAGATCCTGTACAGGAAACACACCAAGAGCTTTCACTAGTCTGATAATGCATGTGATGTTATATCTGTTTTTGCCATGGTGTATTCATAAATTAATAGTCTGCTATAGACTAGTCAGAAAGTATTTCTAAGTATGTTCAACAACTGCTGTCAAGTTGATCACACCATTTGCTGTATATTAAAATTGGCAGCATTGACTTTATACCTGCAGAGCAGAATGGGATGAATGAGCACTGAGCAGTGAAATGGAACACAAGGAACGATACAAAGGGATATATTGGGTGCAGTTCTGACGATGCAACAATCTGATTCCTGACCAAAAGATTCCTGTTTAGGATAATGATGATGATAATAGGAACAAGAACAATAGGATGTTGAAGGGTTTGACCAAAAGTAATTATGACAGTCTCAGAATTTCAGGAATTTGTTGTTCATGTGTATTTGTTCTAAAGTCTTGCTTATGTGTGAGATTATTTTGCAATTGCAATTTTGCATTGCCCATAGATACGATAGTGTGATTTTATGGTAGTCTCAGTTCAGACTTGGTGGGACCGTAGTTACTTCAATCAACTGTTACATTTTAATGACATTGACCCTTCTACTTTCTATGTCTGTTGCCTGCTGTCCTTTCTATCAAATGAAATTTCAGGATCGGCAGCTTCGTTAAGAGAGCAGCCAAGCCAGGTTGTTTTTAGTGGTAAGGAATATCAAAAGGCGAGAATTACTGTAAGCTATAGTAAGCTACGCTGAAGTATACAATTGTAAAGAAGATGAAAGGAGAAACCACTTGAGGCTTGAGCTAACCCTGAGAGACATCAACAGGTTTCAAGAATTTGCGACCGTGTTTCCTGCAGCCTCAGAATATGAGGGAGAGCGGCTAGTATGTGTCCCACGCTCGGTGATATTTCCATTGACAGCATACATAAGGTCATGGCGCAAGTGCACTATAAATATCAAAATATTTGCTTTTGAACCCCGACCTCCAGCTTAATAGTCTAGCACAGTAACCATTAGTCTACCGCGCACTCCCAAACAAATTGGAAAAACTCCTATCTAATTAGGTCCTACATCAGTTCAGGAAGTCGTACAAGCCACTGTTTCATGCATTGGCTACTGTTTCATTTACTGGCTATAGATGCTTAGACTTTGTAAAAGTTCAGTAGACTAGTATCTAAGGCAACAAATTAGATCGCGACATTGAATTAAAAGTGTCATTCTTGAATTGATTGATTTAGCTGCTGCACTAGCTTCGTGTCTGAGAGTGCCTTTCGGTGGAGACCTTCTCCAACTCTCATCCTACAAACGAATTCTGTACCACAAGTGGTAGCTAGTTTTGGCATTGTATAATATTATACACCTTTATTAAAACATTAAGTTGACAAACCGCAACTTAGTACACGAAGAAAAAAATATGCCTAATAGACTAATTAGCTTCTACGTCCAATCTGTGGGATAAGGTGCCTGACGATCTTACCGTCTAATTGCTGATTATGGGATCTACAGGCGAAGTGGAAACAAGACAAAGGACAGTTCGCAAAGTGTATAGAGGGACGTACGTACTATACGTAGCCTGCCTTTTGTTCTCTAAACCCGTCACTCCTAACTCTACATCATGCAGTGTATTCGTTGAACAGTGCCTTCCACAGTTGCATGAAAGGTTCTACACAAATTTCAGTAGGAGCCCAATAAGGTTTCATAAAGCATAGCGCTATATGAATTTCGTGATGTAAACAAACTGATAGACTGTCTCTAACTGTACAGTGGTTAGTAGTAGTCATCCTCCATATTCGGCGGAGTGTTCGTTGCGGTAGGCCTACGTCCACCGCGAGTCATACTTCGCATTTGTGGGCGCTGTAGAAGTTCCGAGTTTACGATCTGGGAAGAGACAGGATTAAGAATCAGGGGAGCGCTGGACTTGGACTCTTCGTCGTGGCCCATCCGAAGTCCCACGGAGTCCGTCTCTGGCTTGTAGTTGTTGGCGATATCGACTCCGGAATCGCATCGCTTCAGCGACCTCTGTGAACCAGAAGAGAATCTCTTGGAATGGATTGGAACGGGTATCTTCGATCTGGAACCCGCTCTTTCGTCCTTACTTGTGGGTGCTGTCACTCCCTTTTCCTTCACGCCGAGTTTGGCGGACTTCTCTGAGTTCGCCATAGATACTACGTTTGCGGTGTTGTTGACACCATTATTTCCGTTAAACTGTTTGTTCCGTATATCCGGTTTACCACTTCCGGTTACGGTCTCTGTTGATTTACGAACTGGCACTGCAGTGAGATCGGGAGGTGTGGTTCTGGGGTTGTCCAGAATATTCATCGGAGGCACATGGCGTGAAGTATGTTTTGAATCCGTTGTGGCTGCGATGTGTTTGTTCGTGACGTTGCATGCAGAAGTATCGCGAGAGCTTCGTGTATTTCCTGTGGTGGCGATTGTTCCAGAACGATCTTCCATCATCCGAGAGCTCAGATCAGTCGTTGAACAGCGCCTCAGATTTTGCGTGACAGAAGGATCTCGAGTTGGAACCCTCTGCTCAGAACTGCTGCTCTGAAGTTTGTGTTTTCCAGTTTGATTATGGAGATTATTATCTGAGGACTTGTTACTTTGATTTCGAAGATCTTCTGGAGTTTTCGTTGGCATACGCGAAGCCTGAGTCTGTGTAACGGCGGACTTTGTAAAGTCCGATGGGCAGACTGGAACTGTTGCAAAGACACAGGACGACGACGGTCCTGTGGTTGAAAGGCGTGCTGATCCAACACGAGTCTTTGAATTCTCTTGGCTTTTGCTCAAGCCCAGTTTCTTTACAGGAGTTCTCGAGTCTCGGACAGCGGATTGAACCGGATCAGATCTCGCGGTGACTGCCTTGTGCATTTCCTTCTTCCGTGACTCTGTAGGGACAGACCGGTCCAGACTGACGCTTCGGACTCTAGGATTCTGTGCAGATGATGCGACTTGGCTGCTTCGATCTATTGACGCCCTGCGCCTCCCTCTTTCAACAGGAATCTTCTTGACAGATTCTTTCGGCTCTTGAGGTTCTTCTGGCTGTTTTTTCATGAAGATCAGACCGAGTTCTACCTTCCGGTATTCCTCAAAGAGCAGCTCCATTCTCGCGTTCAGATCTTCTTCCGGCGGAGGTGGTTCTGGGTAGTCTTCGAACGTCACCGTAAGCAATGGCATCGTAGCAGACTCGTGCAGGGAACTGGACCGGCGAAGATCGCCCCTCTCGACGCCACTGCCGCAATCAACGACGGTGGCATCAAAGGAAACTGAGCTCTGGAGTTTCCTCTTCGGCTGATAGTTGTTAGGGAGAAGTTTATCAACCGTGATACCGAGTCGACCTGAACTCAGTTTCTTCTGCAGTCCTTTTCTGTGTGGGACTATCGAAGAAGACTCAGTCATCGAAGTCAGTGATTGTCGTTTGGCGACAGTTCTTGACAGAACAACCACCTGTTTGTCTGCGACGGCATCGCAGACGACGGCAGCAGGCACTGGCGCGTAGGAAGTCCGGAAAGCAGATGGAGTGGGACCGGAACCGACGCTGACCGATGACCGCAGGGGCGTTCTGCCTCGCGCTTCGACGGAGCGTGACCTCGGCACTGAACCGGAAGAAGAAGTTGGCCTATCGATTGACCTTGACCTACTTCTGGACGTGACGCCGGCGCCAGTCTCTGAGTCTCTTCGATGTCCGCTGTCCCTGAGATCCGTCGTTCGACCTGATCTGGCGGACAGGTTGCCCTGCGCTCTGGAGTTTGCAGCAGAGGTAGGGCGGCTGGGTGTTGGTGTTCCTGCAGGTCGTGTGTTAATGAGGTTCTCGGTGCTTCGGAATTTCTTTTCCAAAGAATTATTTTCAGAATTCGGCCTGCCACTCAGCGAGAGGCGACGACAATTCGACTGGTCGTTGGATCTACTTACCTTCGTATTGGCTGAACCTGGATCGGTCACGGTGTGGCTGCCGTTGTGATGAGTACCGGTAGTAGCTACAGAATTTCTGTTGGTCAGAGTATGAGGTGTGCATTTCTGCGATGCTGCTGCCGCTGCTTTACCAGTGTCTTCTGGGCCGCATCTGGATGTCTTTGGTGCTGGAGAAATAATTGGCTGAGAAGAAATTCCACCTTCGATACGCTCCACAATACTTCTTACGAGTGAAGAACAAGCGTTTCCAAAATCCTTTTCCAAGTGTTCCTTCATGTCGAGATTTTCAGTACTCAATATTCATATCAGAGCGTAGTCACTGCAGTCCCTACTAACATTCCAATCAGTATAATTTGCTTCCGACGATTTGTTCTTCAGTCAATCTCAAACTATAAAATTCAATCTGAAAGTATAAAATATGTTGTAGAATAAATTTTTTAACGCAATGATTTATCATTAGGTAAATGCTGCAGTGTATCGGATTATAGCAAAGGTCAATGTCCAATTGTCCATTGTACACATTGAAAGTCAAATCTAAATGCGGTCAACCTATACTGTAGTCTACAGAGCAGTCTGCCATTTGCATAGTGACAAGGTAGCGTTCAATTCCTTCTCCTTGGCCCTATAGAGACATTTTGTGAAAGCTCTAAACTCTGAACTAGCTAGGACCTGTCGCTTTCTTCTCTGCCGAGTAGGCTTCTCGCTGACAAAGCTCCCAGTGCCAAAGTAGGGCCCTATAGGCCTGCGTATAACCCTATACTGTACCTCTATGGCTACAGAAACAAACGTACATGTACAACTACGATGTGTACAATTAAGGAGCCGTTGGGCATGCTCGATCCTGCATATGTTGGGTTATAATATGCAGCCGAGACGTGCAATAAGGTCAATAATATTGTTTACTCTCATGGCTGATTGTAAGAGTATGAGCTGCAGTATAAACAAAGCTCCCGATCTCTGCTGACTTCCTCTTAGTTTGCTTTACAGCTGTTCACTTTCACGAACTTTATACCACGTTAAACTTCATGCTACGCATATATGGCCGTATAATTCCAAAGAAAATAATCCGAACACAGACTTCATTCCGCATGGAAACCACAAATTTAAGATCTAGGCATGGTGCAGAATGTTAGGTGTGCAGTGCCTTCATGGCCGAAATGCAGTTACAGCCTTACAGGATTCATTTGGGAACTTTTAAACATCGTTACAACCACAGTAAAACTATTAAAAACATACCACCAGGCAATGTCCGGCATAGAGGCTACATAATTATCCATAAACAGTTGACTGTATAAGCACAATCGCTGTCCTTGTTGATGTCACACTGCTTCCTATATATATATGACTGTCCTATAAGATACAATATTTGCATACTGTACATGCTTAGTATTCGTATAATTATTAGGCCCTTTATTTTCTATATGGTAGACACAAGCTCTATAATGATATCGCTATCACGGCATAATGGCCTGTACATGTTGGAGAGGTATTTGTTTACAGTTTAAGCCATTGTCACTTGAAAGGATAGGCCTACCTTCAGCTGTCGTACTATCAAGCACCCTTATGTCCTGCACCTGACAATTGTCGTTAAACTAATTGTAAATACCTCGGTTCACCTGAAAAGCACTTAAGATAATAACTGAATTCGACCATCTATCCTATTTTGAGAATTGTCTCTACATATACGATATTTACGCAGAAATACGCCTGCCCCACTCACGTCAACCCTATTCCATTTCTACCATCGCTAGGCCTACCTTTTCTTAAACTCTGCCTCTGTTTTCGCACGCTTCTTAGCCCCGTAGCTTATTCCTACCCGTTGCCAATTTGTCCAGCTTTCTTTACCCTTCTGTTAATCTCTCCACGCTACGTTTTTAGCTGTTTTTACCCGTTGCCATATTATAATTATATATCTTTTCTTAACCTCTCTGCGCCTGTGTCCTTCTAAGCCTAGTTTTCATCATTTCTTCATGTTCTGCATTCTCTCTCTGTCTCTCTGTCTCTCTGTCTCTGTCTGTCTGTCTGTCTGTCTGTCTGTCTGTCTGTCTGTCTGTCTCTCTCTCTCTCTCTCCTCTTTCTGTTTCTCAGTAAACAGCAGGTGTTGAAACTCAATCTCTCTGCGTGTTCTTTCCCTCTACAGCGTCTCCGTGGCTCTTCTATATATTCGTTTCCTATCCTATGTCTCGGCAAAATTTAATATGCTCTTCGAAAGTAGTCTCGAATTTAAAAACAAGCAACATCAAATTGATAAAATTGCTGTATTCTGGACGACAGTCGACATTGATATTATCAATGTCGACTGTCGTCCAGATACAGCAATTTTATTCTATATAGCTGTAGCCTATGTAGCCTACACTGTAAGTCTCAAGGCCTTCTTAATGGCATGCCAATCAGGCGCTCGTCTGATAATTAATTAAAGCGACCACCTGTGTCTAATGAGTCTTTCCATTATTGAATCTTAATTCTGCCTGTCACTCGTAATCGATTCTGCCAAAAATGCCACAGGAACGAGGAATAGTAATTAGTATGCTTGGAAATTTATTGTCTGCATTCAGTAATTATTAATGTCTTCATTTAACAGAAAACGATCGTACAGTCTGTAAAAAGTAAACGTGGTCTACTGTCAATGATGTGTCCTTCAGCCAGGCACTTCTGTCTCGTTGCAACATAGAATAGAGCAATCAGCATTCCTTATTTCAGTCTGACTCCGTTTGACCAACGGACATTGACAAATGTCAGTCTGTCGGTCTCTGTCTTTATGCTTTTTTGTCTCTGTGTCTGTGTCTATACGTCTGTCCATCTGTTTATATTTCTGCTTCTGTGCATGCCTGTCTGTCTATACGTCTGTCCATCTGTCGTTATCTGTGTCTATATTTCTGCTTCTGTGCATGCCTGTCTGTCTATACGTCTGTCCATCTGTCGTTATCTGTGTCTATATTTTTGCTTCTATGCATGTCTTTCTGTCCATCTGTCTACCCTGTTTGTCTACAGTTTGTCTGTCTGTATGTCTATCGATCTGTCCATTTGTGTCTGCCTGTCTTTTGGTCTGTCTATCTGTATGTCTGTTTCTATCTGGTCTAACGTATCCCTGTGACCTTCACCAGTGACTTCCATTAGTCTGACCTTATCTGCCAATGTATCTGTTTCTCTGTCTGCTGTTCTCTGTCTGTACGTCTGCCTCTGTCTGACTCCACCATTGTCTCTCGGAATTTTAACACTGCATTAGACTCTGTATTGAATATCAGCGTTTAAACAGCATTCGATTAAGTTAACAGATTAACCGAACGTTACCCACGCGGTGCATATACCAAGTCTACTGCATTCTGTGGTAAGCGTTACGAAATACCGATTCGATCACCATAATATTAAGCTTATAGGACGCAATGCGATATGTGTGTAGGGATACTATTTGCCGGTCCAGGGGTCCTCGATATGCTGCGCATTGATCAAGAGTAGCAATTGAACTAGCACAAGTTGCACAGTGGTTTTGTTGGTGGGGTTTCACCTCTGAGCCCGGGATTCGAATCCTGTATGAGGTATACAAGTGATGTTGAGAATTAGTTCAATATCTTGTTGAGCCTTGTATAGTTAAACTGCTCATCTGCTCTTCTGTTAGGACATGTCATTGTCTAAGTAAGTAAGTAAGTATATTCTTTATTGAACCAGTTGCAATCCGCATTCTGGTGTACATACATCATATATAATAAACAATAAACAATCAATAGTCAATATGAATAAAGCATTCTAACTATAAAAGTTTTTTCATATTATGATTAGCTAAAGGTAAAACACGGTCATGTGACCGGGGTCGAAGGGAATAGGCCAACAGCTTTTTTGGAGGAAGAAACCTATGGAGAACATGGCCCGGGTTTGCCAGGACCGCCGAAAACAAGCAGGTGTCGGCTTTAAGGCATAGTTGTTCAAAGGTTGGGCTATTACTTGGGAGGTATCGCTATACGTATGTCCACTTCTCGCGAGTTTAGCGCGGCGCTCTATAAATGGCTAGCACCTCTGCAGTAATCGTATTTTAATTAATATATATATATACGCTGGATTCGTGCAGCATTGCGGCACTTTCGCCGGTCAATTTCGGTAGGCCTAGAGAATGCATCTCGCGAGATATGCTTAGCGGCTCTTCTTGTAGACCACGATTGCTCACCTGTCGCGAACTTCTCAGAGGGGCACGTTGGAAACTTAGAGCGAGGTTTCTCTGAGGGGCGCATTAGAAAACAAGATCGGAGCCTCCTCGAGTGATTCTGTTGGGCGCATTCGAAAACTAGATCGGAGCTTCTGCGAGAGGTGAATATATATATATATATAATATATATATATATATATATATATATATATATATATATATATATATATATATATATATATATATATATATATATAGCCTCATCGTTATTTTCAGTTTGCCTGGATACAACCTCCAAACTGATGGGAATAAGCTGATGTTCTGCGATAGTAAGCGATGAAAAGCTAATAGGCTACTCATTACTCAATCCGTTATTACATCTGATAACGATATGTGGGGTTATGCTGATTCGTGCACGCACAATGCACAATCATGGCACCGTCTAATATACCATAATGCCTCTGATCTTCTAAGATCTAAGCAGTTACACCGTCTAGAATCTAGATCAATGTAGGTCTAATCTCTAAGAAACCTTTATACAGTACGACGCCGCAAATACATTTTAGTATATCAATGCGCACCGAAGGAAAGCTTTTAGGTCTATAGGCCTACACTAGGCCCTATAAAATGCATAAAATAGCTGCATCTCAACTGTAAGTTATGATCAGTCTCACAGACTCATTCTCGGTCATCGATTCCGTGAATCGTGAAAGCGATGAAAAACTTAGGCCTACGTAGCCAATTAGCGACTCCTGAGGAATGGAAGTCGATTTTAAAATCGGTTCAAGTAAATGCACTGAATTCACTTACCGGATAAAATAAAACAACCCAGCGTGGGTTATATCATTGTTTTTCAGACTTGCTTTATGCAGAACTGACTTTTCCAACTGAATACAGTGCCTGTGAATGAATGCTTGTATCCTCGGCTAAACGAATTACCTCGAACACTAAAATTCTTTCGCCAAATGAAATAACGTTGAAATAACTCAGCTCTCACGTTGCTAAAAGTGAAACAGAGTTTTGAAATGTATGACTTTTTCTCACCAGTGAATCAACACAAGAATGCAGTGAATGCAATGTATGTGAACAGATCTATAAACTTATACATGCATAGGCTAAGTCCTTCAAACGCTACTTAACGCACCTTATTAATCCTAGGAGTCTGCAGCTTGAGCTGACATCTGGCAACAATAGTAGCCTACAAGTGCGACACTACAGTTATGCCATTACTGCGACGATTAAGCTTAGGCCTACCGTAGGCCTATAGGGCTTAGCTTATTTTAAGGGGAGCGAATATATGTGAGCACAGCCTCACGCTAAAGCTTGGGTCGCATACGTGTTAGGACATGCTCGGACATTTCGATCACCAAGCCGCGATCGAGGTCCGTGCATAGTCTACTGGATCCATTAGCAATGCGTTCGGTCAGTTATGAAAAATGCTCATGGTCTAAATAATTAATCTCTAAGCGAATCTTTGCCAAGTCTTTGTTAAGTAGATCATCTGGTAGGCTCAGCTAGCTTGTATGTTCTTGTAGCATGCCCACCGAAATTAGTTTGCAACGAATGAGGAATTTCTTTATTGCCGCTTCACAGATCATGGCCTACACTGGGATACATTTCCCCGTCTATCCAGCACTATCCAGCTCCTCACCTCGTGCCCAGATGGGGCTGATATGGGCTAGCCCAAGCCCATATAAAAATTAGATGGGCTCGATATGGGCATGGTGGCAGGGCGGGTCTGCGTACACTGTTTTCAACCACAATAGCACCTGGAAATTTGAGGAAGACAAACCTGGCTGCCTGGAAATTACCAGCATCCTCGGACGAGATGATCAGGTGCACTTTGATAGCCAGGCATGTTCATTGGGCCTATAGCCTATAGCTGGACAACAGAACTGTTGCCAAGAGCATGAGAGGAAGATCCAGACGCTATATAGTGATGCCATAGAGCTTGTTGAGATCACATTTGATCACTAACCCACATTTTGCGTGATAACACACGATTCTTTACAGCCGTGGTACGGTTCTTTCTTTCGCGGTTGCGTCTTGGACTCATGAGTTCTCAAAGCGCTCAACGTTTCTGGTTTAATCCTGGTCCAGTGGTTGGTCTGTAGACTCAGTTTGATCACGCAGTTTAAACATATTAGGCCCAATAGGAGATCAGAGTTTATGGACAGTAATTAGTGTTCAATGTAGATTTAAATCAAAGTCGTATTATTTATTCATTTAAAACGTGTTACACGGTCAGGGTAATTGAAGCCGAATCTGAGGAGCGTGTGAAATGGCAGTCATCAAGCATAACCAATCTTCACTCTCCAACAAACCCTCATCAATCACCGGTATTCCTCGCTCTACCTCAATAAAAGCCCTAGGCGTCACCATCGATGAGAAACTTTCTGTCACGGAACACATCAACAAAGTCGTCAAAAGTGGCTCTGCTTCAATCTTCGCCCTTAAAACACTCAAAAACCATGGTGCATCTGCAGATTCTCTACAACTGATCACCCGCGCCACCATCATAGCCAGAACAATGTAGGCCTATCATGCTTCTCCCGCCTGGTGGGGACTGGCGAGCGAAAAGGACAAATCCCGCATTGAACAACAGATTAAAACGCTCTGGTTTTATTTAGTCAGATTCTCCTTCTATGAATGTTCTTGCCAATAACGCGGACACTTCACTCTTTAAGGCCGTCCTCTTAAATGAGAATCATTCACTCAGATGCATGTTTCCTAATCAACATTTTACGCCCTATTTTCTTTATTTCAGACCACATAACTTTAACCTTCCTGACAAGGACTCACGAAATTTTATATCTCGTATGTTATTCCTGAACTCTTACTAAGCTATTATTAATTCATACTATAATATCTAGATGTATTTTATTTTCTATGTACACCTACAGCGTTATGTCTGTTGTTAACACATTAAACGAATATAATATGATGATGTGTACGTTCGCCAGAGGGCCAAGACCGAGTCACGTAAATACCGGTATATAGTATTGTATTTGATCATTAATACAGCACTTCTCACAGCATAAGCCTCTCAGAAGAGCTCCCAGTGCGAAGTACCTCGAGAGAAAAGGAAGGTTTTAAGGCGAGAGAAAGAGGTAGAGATGCCACCAGAGGATGGTACATCAGAGAAGGGGAAGTCCATTCCATGGAGAGGGACATGATGTGGATTTAGGCAATGTGGTCCTAACACGGGGAACGAAGAGGTCAAGCCGGTCAGAGGATCTGAGAAGACGCAAGAGAAGGGACGGATAAGTTGGTGACAAGATCTTTTGGAACAAGACCCAGTTGAAATTTGAGCACAAGAACGAAAACTTAGAAAATATAGTGATTAAACGAGGGCAGTGATCTGTCACGTCGGGTCTTTTACGGTAGAGCGGGTAGTATAGCAGTGGCGTAACAACCTAGCCGGGGGCCCTTGGACACTCTAAGCTTGGGGTCCTTACCCATTATGTATGTATGTATGTATGTATGTATGTACGTATGTATGTATGTATGTACATAATTGAACATTTATATAGCGCCATTTCAAGATATATACTCAGAGCAGGGATGCAAAACACCAAGTTTTTCTAAATGAAAAGTTGTTTTGGGGGTTTTTAAAATTTATTTTGTATTTGTTTTTTGTTTTTAAGATTTCCTATTTCGGACCATAAAACTCATAAACATGGCTTGATACCGTTCAAATTAATCAGATGCATATAATTGACAGTAGATCCTATCCTTAGAATGTCATTAAACGAAATTAACAATTATAAAAGACCATACAACAATTGCCAAGAGAGTAGAAGATACGCAAATTTTGTCATTTCTAATTTCTAAATTTGTATACAAAAAATTTGCGATTTTTTGGGTTTAAAAAACACAAAAAAACAAAAACCAAGCCTTTTACAGTCCTGACTCAGCCTTGAGGCGCTCTCTGATGTTAAATGTCATTACAAAGGAATAGGCCTATATTAGCCAAACAGTGCACAGTAAGCTGAAAGAGTCACCATGCAGTGACGCTACTGTGGCACTGCCTATACAGTAATGTAAGCTAGTGAACATGTAGACTGTAGTCTGTAGTCTGTAGTTCCTCACGAATTTGGCTATTCTAGCTCTCTGTTCGCATAGGCCTATGTGTCTGTCAAGTCCTTTCAGCATTTAAGAAGCTCAAAGGAACATTAGAACAGAAATTCGTCACGAGATATAGACTTGTGGAATGGTTTGGATGATCGTAGGCCTACTGTCTCAGTGGGCACAATCACAGCTTTTAAAAGGAAGCTAGGAAAATTGGGCTAAAATGGAAAATTAAGCATGTTCCAAGTTAAATTTCAGTGGTTTTAAAACACAAGTCTCTTCATGAACACTTAAAACTCTTGTTGTGTTTAGTCATCAATATTCAAATCATGAAATTCGCTACATGTCTTTTCTTTACGTCATGTAACTGAAGAGCATTCTTGACATAGGCCTAATGTGACATTTTCCCTAATAATTATTGTCACAGAAAAACGGACAAAAAGTGCATGAAATTTTTCAGTTTTAAAAGCTTGGGGGCCCTTTGGATCTCGGGGGCCCCTGGACTTTGTCCACCCTCGTTATATGGCTGTTACGCCACTGGCGGGTAGACGATTCCAACCAAATACGAGAATGCACGCTCTGTGCTCAACACATGGCTCCCATATCGACATCCTAGATCCGCCTTTGACATACCAATCGTAAACATTAGCACCACAGACATCAAGTGCTTCAGAGTTCAGACCTAAATAATACAGATAACCTAATAGTACTATAAACTGAAAACAAGAATTTTAATGTTTTTTGATAATATTGCCAAAACCTGTACAATATAAAAACATTTCTGACAGTTGTACACTCATGATTTTAATAGTTTAATAGCCATGAACCCATCTGCATGAAACATGAAGCAGTAATACAAAACAAACCAAATGCGAAATAGTGGTAGAACTTAAAATACCAAGCACTAAACAAACAAAAATGCATAACATCAAAAGCACTAAACAGGATGACTTGTCATTAAATATTTGGTATAAATAACATGCATCAGAAGGAAACTTGATTAAGAAGTCTATAAAAATATATGTCTTTGTTGAAAGGATCGACTTACATATTAAAACAGAATTATTTGATTGTTGCCTCTAAGAGTTTTTCATAATAAGCTGCAAGCACAACACCCAATGAATATTTAAGTTTTCCATTTCGATGAAGCTTTGGAATTAGATATCTTTCTTCCAGACTGATGGATCAACTTTTCCCTCAGATATCTGAAATCCCAGGAAAGATTCACGTCCAACCTTAGACTGCACATACAATATACCACTCTCATTGTTAAAATGAATTCTGGAAGGCTTTTCCATACCGTGTCGGTCAAGTGATATCAGCTCACGAACATAGTTCAACTGTGGACTGAGTAAATGAACCTTTGCATCGTTTGTAGTCAGAATAAAGACGAATCCGAAGCGATCAACAACCACATGGACTGGTCCATTAAGCTGAACGTCATTCCTTCCGGACACCTCAACGGACTTTCCAGGCATCTCTTCTGCAGCCACATTACCTTCGGCTGATTCAGGGTGCAGTTCCATTGGAACCAGTTTTGTCTCACTGTTTGAGTAGAGTATCATTTCTTTAACACAAGTCTCTTCATGAACACTTTCCCCTCCTTGCTTCCTAGGAAGCATTGATTCTGCAATAGAAGCCAAATAAATCGGAGCTGATCCTGTTACTACAAGAAAACAACGATCTGCCACAACCACTGAATGAATGGGATTGCTCAACCCAGTCAGGTTGATGTCTCGCAACAGAACACCATACGTGTCATATTCATTTATCTTCGATGCCTTGCGAAATGTCACAATTAAAGTGTGATCAGGAGTGACTGACAGACCATTAGGGACTTCTGTGACTTGCCATTTCCTAATTCTTTCTGTTGGCTCAATACGGTAGATGCTAGAACTCTGACGGTCGCCAATGTAAATACATTGGTAATAGTTGCAAGAAACCATTCCACTTGGATCAATTGTTGATGGAAGATTAATTGTGCGTCTCAGTTTAAGAGGTGCTGTAAGTGTTGATGTTGGAATGTTGATTTTTGCCTCAGATGGATAAACTTCATTTACGGCATTGATGGTGATAATAGATGCTTCTACTTTTACAGTGCCTTGTGTTGTTCCGATCTGAAATCTGAAATCAATTCCATAAAATCCGTTATTGATCAAAGTTTGAGTTGCTTTTAGTGTGATGTCATGATTGGTATCACTCTGTACCTGGATGGAATAAGGCTGGACACTCAAGTTTGCTGTTGGTATAAATGCACCTCCCGAATCTGAAAGACTGAGTTTTGAAATCTGTAAATCTAGTGCAGCTTTTTCACTACAAGGCTTTTTAGTATAATCAAGTTGCATATGGAGCAGAACCGAGTCCGATTGTGTATAGCTTGTTCTTTGTACTGTATTTCCAGCCTTGTTAGTAAACGTGTCAGGCAGTTTCACTTTGATAGTGGCTCCACCTATTGTTTTTGTAGTAGCTGTTCGAGTATCCTCTGTTGGATGAGGCTGTATGTCATAGACCTCTAGAAGAATAGATGATGGCAGCTGTGTTGCAATGGATGCATTTAAAGGTATGTCGATAAGTGATTGGTCCTGATTAATTTGACCACTTGTATAAAATTGCACCATAGGCTGAACTATAATAGCTGATGTTGTACTCCTTATCTGAGGATTGAAATAAATGCCATAAATACGAAGAGCAGCCAATTTCTGAGGACATTTAAGCATAAAATTTTGACTAATATTTGACGGTTGTCTTTTGTTGTGTGGAGGTAAATTGAAGGTGACGAAGGTTTCCGTGTTGCCATCATTTTCTGCCAAACTCAAATTTGATATTTGAAGCTGCAGTGTTTCGCCAGTAGATGATTTACTCATCCAGAGTTGTAGATGAAAAATTATTGAATCATGGTAAGTAGTATAACTTGATACTTGTGCGCCCGATGCCGCTGATAGCTTTATTATTTCCGAACCAATGCATCTTTTATTTATACTGTTGGTAGTTGCGCTGACACCTCCGCTGAGCAAGTATAGTTCATGTCCAATAGTTGCCATTTCAGAAATTGCTTTCTCCTTTGCTACTGGTATTTGCACAAATGTATAGGGTGACATGAAGGCTTTGTCATATTCTAAAACAAGATGAAACGTGATCACTCAAAAATGCTTGGTAGGCTATATTTGTATATTATAGCAGAAGAGAAACACAATCAAAGACATATATATTCGTTTAATTGAGAAAAACAATCTGACAAAAACGCAGAAATGCTAACATGAGTGACAATGGATAATTAAAGTTCATTAGAAGATTTTAGAATAAACTAGTAAATATTTTTATATAATATGATATGACTGACTCAACAAAGAATTTAGCTAACAAGCCTCAAGAAGGCTGCAGTGCTATTGATCTAACTTTTTAAATAAGTTTTCACTTTTGTCCCGCTTAACAGCCTTGTCTTAAGGTCAAAGTTCATTAACTGAAACAAGTTTATCAGTAAGCAAACACTGTTCAGATAACTAGAAGAGTCAACAGTGACGGGCTCCGTCAAGTAGATACCAACTGATTTCCATCCAGAGTTATCGTTGACACCATGCTCAGTTACATACATGTTACTGCGTGGTATCGAGAAGAAGAAACTATGGCAGGTGTTGGGGTCTTCCACTGAGGGCCCAGGGTTGGTCCATCATTCAACTGTTCTTCGAAAATAGAAGAAAATGCATCACCACGTGCAGGGCATGCATTCATTCACAGCTGGTCAACTGGACTTCTCTGTGATTGACTGATTATGGAGGACACAGTGGAGTGAAACTGAATGAAAGGAAGACCCAGATGGATGCTGCGGGATTGGATGACGCTGGAGGGATACAATTCACTGACATAGGAAGCCTGGGCAGCATCTAGAGGAGTGGTGCCATTGGACGCTTGAACCTGCCCAGTGCCCAATATCAAAGAACTTGAAAAGCAAGTTATTGACTGACAAGGCTACTCCAAAGTCCTTGCAACGTCAAACCTGTGATTACTTCGACATAGGTCAAAAGTTTGTAACTAGCCGAGTCAGAACTTGTTCAACCTTAAATGTGACCCAATAGCCTACGAATTGACGATCATGCCATGATCACTTGTGAAACCCCATCAGGCAAACGATATCCTTCACAAAAGATACAAAAAATAACTTCGACACAAAGACTCGTTTGCAGTAGCACAATCTGCGAGAGAACAATTATTTTGTTAAATTAAATCGACAGACAATTTAACGGTCAATAATACCGCATACACGAGCAGAATGCATTTAGCTAGGGGCCTATAGGCTTAAATATAAAAATCACTTAAAGCTGCACAATTCACCAAAGTGATTACACAATTCCAAAGTTTTTAATTGCAGTCTGTTAGAAAACAAAATCGTAAACTTCTTCAACATATAGTTTGCAGTATATAGTATGACTAATAAAGTACAAAATATAACTTACCTTTCCTGCTATTGTAGACTGTAAAGTCACAAACTGGGTTTTCCACCTTATCGACCAATAGATCCTTTAGGTTAGACGAACTAATTTCAACATCAAACACTTGAAGATCATTGTCCAGTCTTATGGCATGGAGTTCTGCTGCTCTCTTCCTTAGCATGTTGGAAAGACGTGTGATGTCAGCCGGTGTAGCTTTTGTCATTACTTCCTCACTGTATCTCTTGAAACTTTCCATCATCATTAGGTGATCATGAATCTCATTCTCGGTGACCTCGAAATCTTTCAGCTTTGCTTCTTTAATCGATCTCACTTCAGCCAAAATCTTTTTTCCATAGATGTCTACCAGATCATGGAGCTCCTTAACTGTCTCTGATATTTGTGATTCTTTCTTCTTGATGTCTTGAAGAAATTCTGTTTTCTTTCTATTCAGTTTCTCTTCTTCTGATAAGCACGTTGTAATGTGTTCGGAGACTTTAGAAGTGTCTTCCTTTAGTTGTTGAAGGAATCCATCAGAGACTTTCAAAATGTTAAAACACTTATGCGAACTATGTTCCTCCACATAACATGACATGCAAATTGTGGCCTCACAATCAGAACAATAAAATTTAACGATTTCATCTTGGTGGGCATCGCAGAATGTAGGACTGACTTTCAGAAGTTCCTCTGCTTGTTTTTTTCCGAATTCTGCAACCTGATGAGATCTGTTGTACCTCAATTTATTGTGAACTTGACAACACTGTTCACATAGACTTTGTCGACAGTCAAAACAGTAGACATTAGCTGGACGGTCAGAGTCGCTCTGGTTGTCACAACAGGCATCGCAAACATTGCTGGTTGGTCCGCCGGAAATCTTGTTGACTTCAAGAAGCTTTTGGATGAAAAAGTTGACCGGCAAACCTGTGAATTTCTTTGCAGGGAGATCGAAATTTGCTCTGCAGATTGGACAGGTCAAATTTTCTCCGGATTTTCTGCTTTTCCCGTAAGATTCCAAACATTTGAGGCAAAAAGTGTGTATACAAGGTAGAACTCGTGGGTCAACGAAAGACTCTGCACATATAGAACATTCAGTGATGGCGTTGATTTCCTTCGATAGAGACATTGTCATACGTAATGAAAAAGCTTGAATTGTCTAGAATCTGCGACAGTTACTGCATATAACGCCTAAACATAAAATGCCCCTGATGCAAGCGTTTCTAAGTGAATATATCCATACAATTATCTCACTATCAGAAAGACTATTTATGGACTCTATTGGACTTTGAAATGTCGCTCGCACAACTACAGACTTCAGTCAGTCATTTGTCATAACTCATTATTGACTATCTGTTATCTCTCGGGTAGACAAAAAGTTCTGTATACTATTTAGGGCCTTTATATATATATATAGAACGTTTAATGAATAAAAAAACTAACAAGATATAAATTTAAATGAAAGCATAAAATAACCATCTTAATACTGCCCAGTATGGTAACTTACCTGTAACGCAAATTAACAGAAATATCGGCGTTTGGTCTTCCCTTGGAGTCTAGGACAATTTCCCCCGGTCAATTCCCCGGTCAATTCCCCTGCCAATTTCCCCGGACATTTCCCCAGGCGTTTCAATAGGACAATTCCCCCGGACAATTCTCCCCCGGCATACATATATATAATAATTATTATGAAATAATTACATATTTTATATTATTACATAATTTATAACACACGATAATTATATATGTGCATATAAATTATATAATATATAATTAAATTAATATAATTAATTATATTAATATAAATAATATATATTATAATTCAATTTATAATTAATAATATATATAATAACAATATAATTAAATTATTATAATATAATAATTATTGTAATTAATCAATAACAATATAATTAATTATTATAAAATTATATGATATTAATAATATTAATATATATTTTTATATATTATTAAATATTAATATAATTATATAAATACCTATGTATATGTGTATATATTATATTATATATAATTTAATAATTATATATTATATAATAATTATATAATAATAATTAATATAATATATTAATATTATATATTATACATATAATTATGATAAATAATTAATATAGTTATTAGTGATATTAATTATTATTACATATTATATATTATTTAAATAATTATTTTACTATATTAATTATATATTATTAATAATATATAATATTTAATATAAATATTATTTATATTAATATAATTAATTATATTAAATTAATTATATATTATATAATTTATATGCACAAATATAATTATATAATAATATAAAATATATGTAATTATTTTTTAATAATTATCATATATATGTAGGGGGAATTGACCGGGGGAATTGACCGGGGGAATTGACCAGGGGGGAATTGACCGGGGAATTGACCGGGGGAATTGACCGGGGGAATTGACCGGGGAATTGTCCGGAACCCCTTCCCTTGGCCTTGCTGTCTTTGGCCGGTTCTATGACATTTAATACCGCGACACTTAATACCGCGACAGTTAATACCGGACAGTTAATCCCGACGACAATTAATCCCGACGATATTAATACCGCGACACTTGATACCACGACACCACGACAGTTAGTACCTGACAAATAACTTAATCCCGACGAAATTCTATCTCAACGACATAATAATTATAATCACACGAGTGTTCCTTCCCCCGACATTTAATGCTAAAAGTAAAAAAAGTGTTAGGCCTACTTCAGTAAAATTCTGTACAGCAATAGTCAACCTTGAGATGAGACATTGCACGAGGGAAAACCAAGATTTCGGTTTTACCGTATGCCGCAACCGCTTCTTCCGCTCGTTTCTGCAGCGTTGAATACATCTTTTGGAAGGATGAATGTTTATTTCTATGACGACCTCGTGTTGTCAAAGAGCTTTACAGTGAAACGATGACGATTTGATACAACACCAAGACGTGGTTCCGTTGGCATTGTCGCGATGCATGGTATATTCATACTACTATGAATATACCATGCTACTATAGCCAACATTTGCATCCATAGTCACTGAAATTTAAATCTCACTAAATTTCATTGAGCACCTTTAAAGCCCGAGACTCACCTTTATATATTGACAATAGTCGTACAAATAGTCATACTTCTGTGTACAGGTATTTGCTACAGGTATTAAAGGTCTGTGGTATTAAGTGTCGCGGTATTAATATCGTCGGGATTAATTGTCGTCGGGATTAACTGTCCGGTATTAAGTGTCGCGGTATTAAGTGTCACGGTATTAAGTGTCCTGCTACCCTTTGGCCGATAGTTCGGCCGCCTTCGCACCTTGTTCGTCTCCCGTGTTCGTCGTCTCCCTCGCCCTCTTAGCTAAGTTCGGTGGGCTAAGTTCGGTTGACCTGAGTGACCCCTTGGATTGCTTCTAATAGTTTCTTCCCGCCAAGGCAGCACACTGGTCTAAACTGGTCCAAGGTTTATAGCTATAACACTATTGTCACCAACTCTTTTCTTTCTTAGTTGTGACCTACCTCAAGAACTTTCCTTATCTCTACATATAAATTGCTCAACGTCTTCTAACTGTTTAAGAATTAAATTGACACAGTTCTTTGAATGTTTCTTTCTTTCTTCAAACACAGTTTTATAACAACAACTCAACTCTTGCCTTAAAACAACTGTACTACACTGTATTGTTCAAATTCACTGTCATCAGCAGTTTCTAAGTTTGGCGCGCTAACTGCACGTGTAGAGAATCTATCGTCAGCCAAAGTTTAGGCTACTTTAGGCCAAGCGCCCACGAGCCGACAGCGCAACTAAGGCCTAAGACTAAAACGCTTAACAATCGAATACACATTATATATATATCAACCTAAGGAACACCTGTGCTCATTACATATGCAAAACATTAGTTCACATTACCTCCTTCCCTTTCTTTGGATTGAGCAAATTAAACTTAAAAATTTGCAAAATCATCATGTACTAAATTATGCAATAAACTTAATACTATACAAAACAGTAAAATAAACAATCTTATAATCTAGATAAACAATCTGCTACAACATTTAATCGTCCTTTCTTATAATTAACTTCTACATCAAAAGTTTGCAGTGCCAAAGCCCAACGCACCAATTTAGCAGACTTAGACATAGATTCAGTCAGATAAGTTAAAGGATTGTGATCGGTAAAGATGTGAACTTTAGATCCAATGATTATCTCTTTTAACTTATTTAGAGCCCAAACAATAGCATAGGCTTCTTTCTCCACAGTTGCCCATCTCTTCTGGGTGTCAGTCAACTTCTGACTTATAAATGACACAGGGCGTTCTATTCCGTTATCATCCATCTGCGTTAAAACAGCTCCTACTGCAAAATCACTACTATCGCAGTACAAATTAAATGGTTTTCCAACATCAAAAACATATAAAACAACTTTAGAGCGTACAGCATCTTTAAGTAAATTAAATGCCTGTTGATGTCTATCAGTCCAATCAATCTTATCTGAAACATGTTTGCTTGTCAAATCAGATAGAGGCTTCGCAATCTGTGCAAAATCTTTGATAAACTGTCGATAGTAACCAAAAAATCCCAGCAATTGCTTAACTTGTTTCTTCGTTTCTGGAGTTTTCAAATTAATTAAACTTTCAATTCTATCTGGATTCATTTGAATCGTTCCAGAACCAACCACATGACCGATGAACTTTACCTCACTCTTACCAAAGATACATTTCTTTAAGTTCAGAGTAATGTTATGCAGTCTCATTTGCATTAAATATGCATCTAAATGCTGTAAATGAATCTTCCAGTCATCTGAATGCACAGCAATGTCATCTACATAGGGCTCAGCAAATTCATTTATAGGCTGTAAAACCATGTTAATTGCTTTAACAAATGTTCTTCCTGAGTTGATCATTCCGAAAGGAACACGAGTAAACTCGTACAGTCCATTGTGAGTAACAAAAGCAGTTTTCCATTGATCAGTTTGCTTAACAGGACAAGTCCAGTAAGCACTTCGACAATCAAAAATCGAGATCACATTTGATTTTCCAACTTTGTGCAAAACATCTTTTACAATCGGCATCGGATATTTACAATCCACAGTGAACGAGTTAATGTATCTGTAGTCGCAGGCAAGTCTTAGAGAACCGTCTTTCTTTTAACAATTACCAGCGGACTTGCCATTCTGCTCGAAGATGGTTTTATAATGTTGGCTTGAAGCATTTCTTTAATTTGTCGTTCAACTTCTGCTCGATAGATGAGTGGAATTCGGTAAGCCATAAATTCTTTTTCACGAAATTCCGGTTTCAGTTCAATTTCATGCTCAACCAATGTACATAGTCCAGGCTTTTCAGAAAATCGATCAGAATATTTGTTCAGTACTTCCAGCAATTGTTTTTGTTGAGATAATGTTAAATGAAGCTAATCTGTTCAGGATCAAGATTCAGTGAATTCTTTTCATCTTTTTCATCTGCAAGTCATTCTTCGTCAACAACTCAACCACTGAAACAAAGTCTTCATCTTCTTCAAAGATCTTTCATCCTACTAACTTTATTGCTCTTGTAATGTGTACTTTCGATTTTATTTGTGGTGAATTATCTTTCGACAGTAATCTGTCAAATCATACTCAAATAAAGAGTACTTGACCTTAGTTGTATGACAGTACATGGACCATGCCATCGTGAAACTAGTTTATTTGTTGACGTCGGATACAACACAATAACTTTTCACCCGGTTCAAATTCTTTATGTTTCGCTCTTTTGTTGTATTGATTCCGTATACTGTAATTGCTTCTCAAATGAATATGATTCTCAAAACAGTAATGCTTTTCCATATTTGTGTTTCATGTCTTTCAAGAACTTTCTGGTTGGATTCCAATATGAGGTGGTAAATTCAATTTCTCTTGTCCAACTTTCTTTTAAAAGCTTGCAAGTGGTCCACATGAATCTTCTCCGCATGACCAAAATATAAAAGGAGCAATTCCAAAGTAGTTGCATCTGGTACTTCTCGTAATGCCCACACTGTAAACAGAATTACTTTATGCCATTGCCTTGATCATCAAACAATTCACATGATGGATCATTTTCTCGAATGTTTGATCCCATCTTTTCTACTAATCCAGCTGCCTCTGGATGACCTGGCGTATCAAATCTTGGACTACGGAACCCATTAAATTCAGAAATTCTCTTGTTGACTCACAGGTTTGTTTCTTGGTCACTTGTGATCACTGAAGGTACACCAACGTTCATGAACAACTCCAAAGCATCACATAAGCCTCACAGTTAATGATTTCAACAGGAAACACTGTAGGCCATCTTGTGCAAGAATCATACATATATAACAGTACTTGTGACCTGCAGCAGATGCTGGCTCGATTGGTCTCACACGATCCTAAACCATTTGTAATTCTTTAAACGCTACATCTCTTCTCTTGATGGAGTGATAGGAACCCCTGGTCCATCACTCAAACTTCTTGGCCTTTAACTGACATTTCTCACATGATTTGCAAAATTTCACTACTATCTCTTCTTTCTTTGGCCACGTAAAAGACAACTTATTCGTTCTCTAGTTTTCTTCTTCCAGAGATGTCCTCCAAATGCTGATACATTCGTATTTTAACCCCATCAGCCTCATTCGTCGCTAATTTGGTAAACAAATTGATATATCTGCCTGGCTCTAATACATTCTCTGTACATAAGCAATTTACAGTTGCTCCTAATTCAGATCTCTTAGATCTGGCGCTTCATGCACAATTTAAATTCTTTATCTGGCTTTCAATGATTCATCTTGTCTCTGCTGTTCTTCAAGATTTCTTTGCGTCTGCAATCTGCATCTGTTGTTCTTCATCCTCTCATTTTCTTGAAACAAATCTGCTATCTCCACATCACATTCATTATCCTCTTTCGTTTCATTTAGATTACCATTCTTGCATGCAGCCATCTCTTGTTCACTCATTCCTGCTGTTATACCGTCTTGTATTAAACTTTGTTTATCATCACTTTCGTTTTCCTCTTCACTTGAACTTTCAGTTTTCCCCTCTTCTTCACTTTCCTCCTCTCTGCAATCTCGTCGTTACGTTCACTCCAGCATTCTCATACTCAGCTTGTATGCCGGCCTTGTTACATTTTCCAATGCTTTCATCAACAAGTAATCTGTGGTTCCCATCCTGCAATACTAGTCGCATCTTTAAGTCTCATTGAACATTTGGATGCAACAATGAATCCTTCAGCTTCCCATTTTGCAATCAACTTTCACTAACATTGCAGGTAAGTGAACGCATTTTGACTTTATGAACCACTCCACCTCCATGCCTTCCAGTAATTCTTCACACTAATCACACCTCTGCTCATCAATCTGCAGTTCTTTTACTTTTATTGGTTCTTTGCATGCTCCTTAATTCCACCTCAACATATTCTACTACTTTCTTCACCTTTCACCCATCTCTCTTCAAACCATTTATTCTGCTAATGCTGGAACTAACGTTCGAAGATTGTGTCTCAGGTGAAGGTTTACGTTCACATCACTGACTCTTCAGTTTTAGCTTCATTGTTCTGATGTCCTGTGGCTTTGAATTTCTGAAATTGTCAACCACTTGACTTTGATTCACGGCATCTCTAGAAATTTTCTTTGTCCTTCCAGTGTACTTTGAGGTTGAACATTTTCTGGAGACAGAATTTCATCAAAATGCCTGTCTCTGATCCGTGAGTTGCTGACATGACGTTTCACCACTGCACCTTCGTGTTGTCGATGCTTTCTTTTTCTTATATTTAAACGATGCACTTGCCTTCTTTGCACAAACCTTGGTGGTGATTTTTTATATACACAGGACGCTATTGATCCACTAGTTGTCGGCAACTTCTCTTTCACCCCTGTACAACCGGAGAATTTGGTTTCACTTCTTGAACTGATTTCCTGTTTCTTGATTGCTCTTCCAAGCTTAAAACCAAAATTTGGTGGTGAACTGTTCTGGACATTCTCTGGCATTGGGAAAAAAATCAAACTGAGTCTCTATTCTTTGAACAAATCCTGATTTGGTAACATGAATGTCTGCTAGGTCTGCCACAACACTAGCTTCGTAACAATCAGTTCCTTCCTTCGACAATACAAACTGTAGTGGACCTGGTGGTAGTGATTCTTTCAACTTATCCGCCACTAATAAATCAAACAGCTTCTCAAAATTCTTTTCCACTTTGCGACTTTTCACATAATAGTTCAGCAAGTTCTTCAGCCTAGCTGTAAACATTGTATACGTTTCTTCAGCTGTCTTCTTCGCATCAATAAACTTCGATCTGTACTCTCTCGGTGTCAACTTGAATTCTTTTAACAAGTGCTGTTTCACGATCTGATAATCGTCTAAATCATCGAATGACAATCTGTTTAGAACAGTTCTAGCTTTCGGAGTCATCAATGGCAATAGTAACTTCACCCAGAATTGTTCCTGCACGTTGAAACTACGAAACGCATTCTCAACCGTTTCGAAATATAATGGCACCTCCATCATATCGTTTGGCATTTTAGGTAACACATGTTTCATGGCATCACCAATTTTCTTTATTTTCGAAACCATCGTTTCACTTTCTTCTTGTTTCCTTTTCTCTTCTTCTCGTTCTTCTTTCCTTCTTTGTTCTTGTGCTTCTCTATTTCGCTTCTCCTCATTGAGTTGTGCTTCTTTTAATGCTATTTTTTGTTGTTCCAACTTTACACGTTCTTGTCTTTCCTCTTCCGCCTTCTCCATGCTTTCTTTCTGTAATTTCAGTTCTTCTTGTCTAACCTGTTCTGCTCGCTGCAACTCTGAAATTCGTACTTTTTCCTTTTCTTCTTCACGTAGTCTCTTCTCTTCAATCTGTTGCTGACGTATCTCTTCGTCACTTTTCCGCGCCTTTTCAAATTCAATCATCTGCTCTAATCTTCTCCTTTCAGCATCTTCTCTATCTTTTCTCAATTGCTCTAATTGAATTTCAAATTGCTGTCTTTGCAATTCTTCTTTCTCTCTCTGAAGACGTAATTCTTCCTGTCTTACATTTTCTGCTTTCTCTTCTTTTTCTCTCTGAAGACGTTCTGCCTTCTCTTCCTTTTCTCTCTGAAGACGTTCTGCCTTCTCTTCCTTTTCTCTCTGAAGACGTAATTCTTCCTGTCGCATTTCTTTCTCCTCTTGTCTCACACGCTCTGCTTCTTGTCTTCGTTTCTCCTCTCTTTCTTTCTCTTCTTGTCTTGTCATCATCATCCATTGCATCATCGTCTCCATAGACATAGGTCCAGGCGGTTTCTCAGTAACCTTTTCCACAGCACCGCCGACAGCACCTTCTTCTTCTTCTGCTTCTTCTTTAAGCCAGACTTCAGCTAGCGCTTCTAGCATGTCTTCACGTGACATATCTTTCAGTTTCTCTTCTTCAAAACCAGCCTTTAACAAGCGCTGCTTTAATCTTTCAGAAGACATCTTCTTCAGTTCTGCTTGTTTCTTGACACTTAATTTCTCCATCTTACTTCTTTACTTCAGTGCTGTCCTTTCTGGAAAACACCAGTTTTCTTTTGTGTTTGAAGTATTGGGAATTGTTCTTTGTTTGATAACAACCAACTTTTATACCTTTGTCGTTGAGGCTTTCGTTGTCGTAGATTTACCAATGATTTGAATGCGTATTCACCAGTCGACGTTGTTTCGAATCCCAGACGTTGTTTCGAATCCCAGACGTTGTTTCGAATCCCAGACGTTGTTTCGAATCCCAGACGTTGTTTCGAATCCCAGACGTTGTTTCGAATCCCACCGCTGTCACCAAATATGTCACCAACTCTTTTCTTTCTTAGTTGTGACCTACCTCAAGAACTTTCCTTATCTCTACATATAAATTGCTCAACGTCTTCTAACTGTTTAAGAATTAAATTGACACAGTTCTTTGAATGTTTCTTTCTTTCTTCAAACACAGTTTTATAACAACAACTCAACTCTTGCCTTAAAACAACTGTACTACACTGTATTGTTCAAATTCACTGTCATCAGCAGTTTCTAAGTTTGGCGCGCTAGCTGCACGTGTAGAGAATCTATCGTCAGCCAAAGTTTAGGCTACTTTAGGCCAAGCGCCCACGAGCCGACAGCGCAACTAAGGCCTAAGACTAAAACGCTTAACAATCGAATACACATTATATATATATCAACCTAAGGAACACCTGTGCTCATTATATATGCAAAACATTAGTTCACAACTATATTATGAGTTTTTCAAACTTTTGTGGAGAAAATCCCCGTCTGAACTCTCCGGGTGGCTGTTGAAGGAATCCATCAGAGACTTTCAAGATATTAGAACACTTATGCGGTTTGCTATATGTTGTTGTATTACTGCTTAACGATACTTTTTCATATCGAAGATGATCAGTGTCGGAGGCAGAAAGCAACCTCGTACTCCACGTTTATATTGCGACCGAGCCACCCGCAGTAAAGATCCGAGAAATTAATCTCTGATAAACCGACCCGACCGGGAAGCGAACCCGGGGCGCCGGTGCGGCGAGCGGGCACCAACCCACTCGGCCACTCAGGATCTCTTGGTTTGCTATAGGCTGGGTTCGGGTATAAATAAGAGAGCTCTGAGAGAGTTGGAGCACGCCAATCATCGTCGATATGACGGCGTCGTTAAATAAACGATATTAAGCGGAGCGGCATTTGACTTTGTGACGAGAGGGAGTGCTGTATTCGAATGTTGAATTTGACGTTGAAAATAAAGTCGTGTCTTAACCTAGTGACGTGTGGTTGATTGACGTTGGCGATCGATCGAGGGAAGGACGTTCAAGCCCTTCGAAATACTCCGGAGGCCGGACTTGCGCTCCTTCGAGCGACACGCGGAATCTGCTGCTCCGTGCAGACCAAAACACTCTACCTCTGCCACCCGGAGAGTTCAGACGGGGATTTTCGCCACAAAATTTGGAAAAACTCATACTAGTGTTATAGCGATAAGCCTTGTACCGGCTTAGACCAGTGTGCTGCCTTGGCTGGAAGAAACTATTAGAAGCAATCCAAAATTCACAGATCGACATAGGCTATATTCGTACTCGTAAATATATTCTATGTCCAATTGTGAAGTAGGCCTACTGTTGTCTTTGAACAGTTTGTTAACTAAGTACACGTAAAAAATCGAAGACTGTGTATCTAATTACAAGTTAACGTTAGGCCTATGCTATAAATCTGGCAAGTGACTGTTCGAAGCCTGATCGATTGACATTTTGGATGTTGTCGACAAAAAAATAGGCCTGACTCAACAACGGTTATAAAATTTTTGCGCCAACCCTGACCCAGGCTAGTTCCTTCTGTTTGCTTTATATTCGAGAATGATAGCAAATCAACTAACCACACCTGTGTTTTAGCAAACAGGATCTACTCAACATCTGTATACGCACCTCGTGACTTTGACCAATAGCCTGTGCTTAAGTCAACGACATAATTACGCTTACGGTCTATTATAGTAGGCCCATCCCTTGAGGTTCGAATTGAGGCACAATTCACATTTAACACTTGCTCTTTGTCCCAACGTGTTTACACATTTATGAATGCGTTGTATGAGCTTTTTTCTTCGATGCATTCGCTTGTCTTTTCCCGCCAAGATATCATATTGCACTCACTATTGTGACCAGATACAGTAGGCCCCCTATTTAAATATTGTTACGTAACAAGATATATATATATATAGACCTATATATATATATATATATATATATATATATATATATATATGTATGCATATTAATGTATGTAGCCTATATCTACAGTATAATTGGAACTAGGAGTTTTGTGGTCATTTGAGATTGCCTCGTTAAATTGATTATGACCGCACTAGAGACATTAATTTTAATATATGCACAGATGGATTTAGTTTTATAAATTGCACGAAATCTTGTGTAGTTTGTATTACAATGGGGAATTTATAGAATATGGTTTAACCATGCATCTGTAGTTCGTCGGTTAGACCACCAGTCGAGCACTTGGTTAGCCTAGTCAGACAGAGTAAGAAGTTCCAACAGAATGGCGTTACTTTCTTAGCTGCATTCTGTCTGGTCGAAAAGAAATCACAATTCCGACAAGGATTAGAATAACCAGGAATATTTTAGCTTATTCTGTAAGAGGCGCTTTATAAATTCTTAGATACGATAGGCCTACGATACGATTTTGGAAAGCGTAGTGCTTCTGCAGCGGAATATGCCGCTACGTAGGCCTAATGCATGAAGAAATTACTTCTGCGGCGGAAAGGTTTTCACGTTTTATCTAATGACGACTCTAACCCTAACCCTAACCCTAGCCCATCGTCACGACGCCAATTTATAGTAAGTGACGCATTTTGAACAATGCGCATATGCCGAAGGTTGCGCATGCGCAAAGCTCTTCCGCCGTCGAAAATAGTAAGTCTGGGGCGGAATTTTCCGCCGTAGAAGATTTATCCTTTAGGAAAAGTCGGCTTAAGCTTCGTTCTTACTTATTACTTACTTACTTACTTCTGAAATTACATTATCGTTTTTCAAAAATACAGTTCTACTGTCTTTTGCGGTTTTGCCTTTATCCAGCTTGAGTTTGAAGGTTAGTCAACGCGATCTTTTTATATGGGTCGCATTGTAGACAATCTTGTGTAGGCTATGGGTATTCTGGACAATTTTATATAATGGAGGATACCTGTAGTTATATTTAGATGTACCGTAGGCCTGTTTGCTTCCTCCACAAATATGTTTGGTACCGTTTATTTAATACGTGAAACCATAATTTGATGAAAAACTAAAAACTATACTCTTTATCATAGTTATATTTGGGATTACTTTGCTCCCAGGCATAATAACTATCAATGTCATTCACACATGTAGGCCTATACAATAACTTCTGCTTCCTTTTTACATACCGCTATATGCTGGAACTTTGCAATATTATTATGAATTTATGCCACCCAATGAAACGTTGCCCGTAAAGCCTTTGGGACAAGGATATACGTGTCTGTAGCTGGATTACTGTATTCAATTTTTTTCTTACTAGTCCATCACGCGCACAGTATCTACGTGATAGTTCAGCAAAATGTAGCCTACCTTCTGGAAAAATTCCATGTGTTGCTTCCTGTTTCCACTTCCATTATCTTCGACGACTCCACGCCTGTCCAAAATCTGTCCACCCTTCCCAGTCTCCATCTCATCACCTTCTCTTACCTTTTTACCTCTGTTACCTTTATAAAGTCCCATTTTGCAGTACGTTTTCCCATCTAGATCAGTGCTGTCTAACCTTTTTGATACCGTGGGCCACCGAATAAATTATTCTTGAAGCCAAGGACCGCAACAGTAAACTCAAAGGCAACGACTAAATTTATTGAAAATTATTAACTGTATTAAAATTTATTATGGAATAATCATAATGAATAATCGCATGTATGTATGGTACATTGTCAAATGATAAGCCAAGTTACGAACGAATAGCTATGAAAGTAGGCTAGTGACTTTGTTTTAGGCCTATACTTCAGTTTTACACAAATTAAAATGTTTTTGCGAGCTCGGGCGGGCCACTTAAAATCAGCCCGCGGACAGCTTACAATAGGACATTTTTTCTCAACGAACTATAACACTACTTACACTAGCGAGAAGAGCGCTTTTACATTTGGTTCTTATTCTTAATTTAGCCAAAGTGACACTATATGTCACTTCTCCAAATAGACGGATCGACCCTTCCTTCAGTTATCTGAAAAGCCATGATGTGCGGTAGGTATTCTGATGTGACGTACAGCCTGCCACTGTTCTGTTCAAAATAGATTTTCGATTGTGGAGGTATTTTATATTCGCACAATGATATAACCCCGCCTATGTAGTTCAGCTCTGGGTCAAGTAAATGAACCTTTGAGTCCGCCATTGTCATGATCAAGATGAAGCCGAAATTATCCACCACAGCCTGGATTGGTCCATTCAACGGAATGTCTTTAATTTCCTGAGCCACGCATGAACTGATGTCAATTTCCCTCCCAGAATCTGCTCCACGCGAAGGAACTCTATTACTTGCAACCGATTCACTTACAGTGGTATCTTCTGAAAGGCGAAGTACTTCCTCAGTATTTTCGCCTTCATCTTTTGGATTCGGTTTGTTCAAAGTAGTCACCAAGAAGATGGGTGTTGTTGCTCCAACGATGGGCGATGTTCCTGTCAACAGAAGAAACTTGTCCTTTGTTATTTTCAATGACACTTTCGGATCATTCACTCCTGTTAACTGAATATCGCGAAGAGGAACGCCGATCGTCGTGTATTCTCTTATTCTAGAGGCAACGTTGAAAGTAACAATTAGGTTGTGACTCGATGAAACCGACAATCCAGATGGACTTTCACTCACTGACCAGTTGGACATTTTCCCCGTTGGCTCAATTCTCAGTATGCTAGAGCTGTGGCAATCGCCAATATAGATACATTCGTGATAACTGCATGACGTCATACAGCTTGGATCAATCGAAGAAGGAAGTCTTATTTCACGTCTTGACGTCAATGACTCCATGCGGGCGTGTGTTGGAATATCGATCTTTGCCTCGGTGACATAGTCTCCTTGGGTTGTGGTAAAGTTTGCTTCGGATATTACTGCAGTTACGCTGGACACGGTGGCACTGACTTGAACTGTTACTTGCACTCCATGAAAGCCGGATTTCACCAAGTTTGGACTGGTTTTAAAAGTAATGTTTTGATCTAAAACAGTATCCTTTCCTAATCTGTATGGCTCTATTTCGAACACACTTGACTGTGTTAAGGTGACGTGTGACTCCGATGCAATAAGGTTTGATAGAAGTATGGTCAATGTATCTGCTGTGGTTGATGATGATTCAGTGTAGATCAGCTCCAAGTGAAGTAATATATATTCGTACTTTGTGGCTCTTGTCTGACTGTAGAAAATGCCAGAACTAGGTGTACTGTTGTTTGGTAGCATGAATGCCATAATTGTATTGCCCAAGGTCTTTTTGATTCCTAAGCTTAGTCGACTTGGTTGAACTGATTCGACATCATAGACTTCAAGTGAAAATAGTGAAGGCAGCTTTGAGTACGTCTGAAGGTTTAATACAGATGGATCAACTACAGGATAAACCGCCGTAACACCGGGAGTGCCAGTGTAACTAAAATAATTCGGAGGATAGATCGAGTTAATTTCTGAAATCGAAGCTTCAATAGCAACGTTAGTCATCGTTCTACTTATTTTAAACTTAAAAACCATAAAGCGGGCTCCTCCACTAGACAATTTCGTTGGCGAATGTAAGGTGACGGTGCGATCTTCTTGTAAAGGCTGTCCAAACTGATACTGTCCCAGGTCGAAGACAGCGCTGTCGACTGCACTGCCTTCCGATTCTATAAGACTGAGGCTTGAAATACGCAGCTTTAGGGTATCTGGTACAGTAGCGGATGCACCGCAGTACCAAAGTTGCAGATGACAAAGTATTGCATCGGAGTCCGTGTACTTGGCGCAGCTTCGTGTTTCTGGTTTTGTATAACCTGGCTGATCTGTAAAAGTGAATGTCGTTGGTAGCAACAATCTTAGTGTATGTGCGCCAATGAGGACTTCCTTCCTTTCGCTTTGGGCGTTTCCTTCAACGGCTGAAGATTTGGTTAAAAGGTACATTTCCTGTTTAATGCCGGTCATTCCCAGGATGGTTCGGAGATCTCTCGTTGGGGTTACAATTACAAGAGATGGCGAAAAATATGGTTTTGTGACACCTAAAATGTGTACAACTAAACTATAGAATTTGACTAAAGTCCATCTGAATTTATCAAGAGTCACATTGAAATTATATTTTTAATAGATAAGCACGATTAAGCACTTCACGACAAACTGGAAAATTGTGTGTGTAAAAACTAACATGATTGAAACGAAAATCATGTTTAAAAATGTTTCTATCAATCTTGCTCCATCTGAAACTGTTGTTTTTAAACTTGCAGATATAAAATAGGCCTAATTCTATACAATCAATTCGAATACTACAATAGTTTACAGATTTTTATGTGCATTTCATTTTAATAAATGTTATAGTTCGCTTACCTTTTCGGCTGCGATAAACTGAAATATCATTGGCAGTGCTCTTCAGTTTCTGGCTCAGAAGCCGTGTCAGATGTGACAAATTAATATCAATATCAAACACACACAAATCATTGTCCAGTCGCATAGCATGTAATTCTGCTGCTCTTTGCCTCAACATGGGTGCAAGCCGTGTAATGTCGGCTGGAGTCGCCTTGGCACTCACTTCGTCTGTATAGGCTTTGAAACTTTCCATCAGTAAAAGTCTATCATGTATTTCGTTCTTTGTCGTTTCAAACTCTTTGAGCTTGACCTCTTTAACAGATTTCATTTCGACCAAGATTTGCTTCCCATAGGCATCTAAATGCTGTTCTAATCCTGATAATGTTTCTAGCACTAAGGATTCTTGTTTATCCATGTCTTGAAGAAAATCTTCCTTCTTTATCTGCAGCTTTTCATCCTCCGATAAACACTTTTGAATATGTCCCTCAACTTTTGAGGCATCATCTTTCAAATCTCGAAGGAATTCTTCCGAAACCTTTACAATGTTTGCACATTTATGTGAGCTGTGTCCCTCAACGTAGCATGTCATGCAAATCGTTGCTTGACATTCAGAACAGAAGAATTTAACCAGTTCATCCGGATGAGAATCACAAAAGCTGGGAGTGACTTTAAGCAGTTCCTCTGCAGTTTTATTGCCGAATTCCACGACTTGATGACTTCTTGCGTATGCCAGATTGTTGTGAACTTTGAGACATTTGCCACAGAGGTTCTGTCGACAATCGAAACAGTGCACAACCGCATTGGTTGTCGTTTTATCTCCACTGTAACAAGCACCGCAGAAGTTTTCATGCGATTCTTTCGTGATATTTCTTACCTCAAGAAGTTTCTGGATAAAGAAGTTGACCGGCAAATCTGTAAATTTCTTCGAAGGCAACTGGAACGTTGCTCGGCAGAGTGGGCAGGTCACTTTCTCATCTTGTTTCTGCTTTTTTCCATTCGATTCGAGGCATTGAAGGCAGAACGTGTGGACGCACGGTAAGATACGAGGATCGACAAACGATTCATTGCATATGAAGCACTCGGTTATTGAAATTATTTCTTTCGATAAGGACATCTCTGACTCTTTCAGTTTTACTCTTTCACTGCAATTTTCTAGCAGATTGATCGATGTGTAGGCTATATCTTAGCGCTGTTTGTGACAGTAGCAGGCCTATATTTGCAAGTTAAACTACCGAAACAGCCGCTTACAAAACAAGCATGCTAGGTTATAGGCCTATGTATTGAAACATATATCTGCGTCGTGGTATGAAACAGGTGTTATGGCTCACTCTTGACTCTAGTAGCCTAAGTCCATAGTCCATCAGGCTATATGCGATCAGACGAGTTTGATCATAGTTGCCCATAAATTATCTATAAGTAGGCACAACTTCTATAAGGACTACGGACCGAAGTCCAGAGACATTTGCATTAATATCTTTATGGTTATACTCGCTATAATACCTACACATACATGCATACTCTAGTCCATAGTGTTCTCTGTAGTTTTTAATTGAAAACGCTATTCAGAAGATAATGTCAGGTAATCGCAACATCAAAACAGCAATATAGACAACCTTTCGTTACTGGCTCAGTGGCACGACGTTATAAATTATTGCAAGTCACTTCACTTACCAAAAATGGAACCTCGAGCCTAATGACAACAGTTTGTATTTGCGAATATTATATCGCCGCTTACCCATCACTATCTACCTCAAGCTCGCCTCTCTATCAATCCTCAGGCTTCCAATCCAACCTAAAGTCCCACATTTAGACATTTCGAGATTATGAATAGACTAAAGTTTGTTGTGGTTGGGATTTGATATTGTTACCCCAGGAACTTCTTTATCCACCCCACACTAACGCCGCTGCTGGCGTACTCGAGTAGTACCAGTCCCAAGCCTGAATATAGGAGGAGGGTGACGGTTATGGTATTTGCTATGACGCCGCGTCGTTAATCAAAGACTATCTGTGATGTTACGGAGGGAGATGGTGCCACGAATTAATAGCACCTCTACAAGGAAACTAGAATTTAATACTTAGTCAGCTACATGTATAATTCAATACAAGTTTTAATTAATATGACTAGTTCACTCAGAGTTATCACCAGTCTATAACATTATTTTGTTTAGATTTACTTCTTATGTAATTAAGAATAATTAATTCGTTAATCAACACAACTTTATGTACACAATATATTCTGATATTCATTATCATTTGATATGTCTAACTGTAGAAAAAATCTACATATATATTATATATATATATATATATATATATATATATTATACAGCATACAGTATAATCAAACTAGCGACAGGAAATTTTAAATATAACTTTTAATCAGTTGCAGACAAAACTGATTGGTAAATCTTGTAGGTCTATTCAATTATCCTCGTGTAAATAGACTCGGTAGTAAACTAGACGTAGGCCTACAGCTAACTGAAATGTGATAGGTCTAAAGACAATCGGCTATTTCTGATAACGTGTTAAGTACGATCTCTGCGAGCAGTGTTTTGTGTTTCTCTGTATGCAGAAGCAGGTCTAACAAACATATTAGGCCTATAATAGTACACATGCACCGAAATATGACAGCTTATGTATCTGAGTTCGTTTATATAAATAGGCTCATCTCACCTATGACTCATCATAGGCCGGACGCATTCAGTAGAGCAGACAGTAGCGAAATGTTTGGCATGAGAGATCGCAGTGCAGAGTTTACTACTGAAATTCCTTGTACTTCTTAAGATGGATTAATGTTAATAACCTTGTATTTTGGGCTTTGTAAGACAAGTGTAGGTTAAGTGCCAATTAACTGCGCTCAATGTTGCTTACTTAGATTACGTGTGCTTGCCAGCGTCGTATCCACAATGTCAAGCCCGTGTGGATAATAAATATAAATAGTATTTAAATACATGTACAATTGTACATGTATCCATGTACACAGTGGACTGCTTTGTAGCGAAGACTAAGACTTTTTGGCGATGAAAAACACACGCGGAACTCTTAAAATAAAATAACATTTTATTTTCAGATATACGAAGCTCCTCTTAGTGGACCTAATAATCGCATTACCAGTTGCTATGTTTGGACTATTGTCTTAGGAAGTTATGTCAAGTCTGAGAGGCCGCTTCAGGAGTTTCTTAGACGACCTCAGCTATAAACAGTCAAGCCAGCAAACATTGAAATAGGCCTAATCATTATCACATTCTTGACGTTCGCAAGATTGGTCGCAAATATGAATATTCATTCATTCATTCATTCAATCATTCATTCATTACAGAGATTTATATAGCGCCCCTTCAAAGTTACTACTCAGGAGCGCTCCCGACCCCAGCACGGCTGAAAAAGGACATTTAAAGGACTGTATTTAAAGGACAGTTTTGAGTCAAGAATAGACACATTCAGAGTGGATTCTGGGATGCAAGCGCAGCGCCAAAGGGAGCCCGTTCCAGAACGAACATGAGCACACCCAGCTCAGTAGAGCGCAGGGAGGCAGCGACCCGGAGCACCCAAGGTAGGGCAGCAGAGGTCGCATAGATAGGCGGGGCGAGGCCCAGCAAGGACCACCAGACCAAAGCGATTATCCGATACGAGATCCGATGCGGGAGAGGGAGCCGATTTAGCACATCCAGCATATAACCTGAGACATGGCCAAATTTGGGGATAAGCCATCGCTTGTGAATAAGCTGGTGCTCTGCGCTTGGCTTTCGAGTGGCGCTTTAGAAGTTGCAGATTACGATTACGATTACGATTCCTTTCTCCGGTTTGGTAGCTCTGTTTGAGATTCCAAAAACATCAGTTTTAAGTGTCAATGGGTTGTGCAAAGGCGTCAAGCTACAAGCATGCATACCACTGGCATTAATAGCTTGAAAACTGGTTTGGTAAGCTGCATGTTGAAGTGTGAATGGGTGTTATTTTCGTGGTTTCTGGTGCCTGACAGGTTGACGTTTTTCAACCTTTCGTCTCATTGGTTTTCAAACTTGACGCGTAGGCTCTGTAATCCTATGCTGTGATAAATGCTTCTGTCTGCTACTAGCATAGTCTGCAACTATCATGCTCCTTTGTTAACGGCCTGCGAACATACGCCTATACTTGATTTTTTCTGCAGTTTCCACTGCTATGCTTATGCAGTCTAATCCTTGAAAGTCCTAATGCGTTGCTATAGATCATTTGGCAAATTCCTTGACCATATCCATGACTTTAAGAGACGCTTCAATTTCTTGGGTGCCATCAATAAACTACCATGGTGTGATACCGCGGAAAATCACAAGTTAGGCGTAGTCTGCTGAGTCCTTGAAGTTCTGCTCGAATTGATAAGACTTAGTGTTTGGCCACGATTAGGCCTAGAAAATTTATGTTGCAATATCTTTATCTGTTTACGTCAAGTGTAAGTCTTATTCATTTTCAGGTTAGGTTTATTAGGCTGCTTGCTTTCCATTATCGCACTTCGACAGAACTCCGACACTACTTCTAAGGGATGCGGCGTGCGCAATAGTCTTAATAGTGACTCTTTCTTTTCTTCCTGTTTGGAATCTTCTTACAGGCGCTTTGTCTAATATCCAGATGTATGCATAATTATACACATAGATTTCACTCATAGAGCTCTTACCAAGAGTTTATTTTATTACTATATGACCCATCTTAATATTATACCTTACCCGATTTTTTTTACCTGCCGTAGACCTACAGTGACCTCTTAATACTCGCTGCGATTTGTCAGTCTGTTCTATTAAACGAAGGTATATATTATATACCCAATGTTTCTATACATTTGGGCATATCCTCGATTGACTTCGAGTAATGGGATACAGTCGTCAACAAACTTATATAGCCTGTTGAAACGGTTAAATGGGGGTGAGTCAACTGAAAGAATACAAGGCTCAAAAGTAAAATACAGAAGAAGAGTCTCAACATTAAGAATGGGGTTGATTCAGCATGGGGGCCATTGAGCAGTTTTAGCTAAAGTTCCTTATTAACAGGCAGAGCAGAATCGTATGATTTCACTTAGTCCTGGTCCTTTCATGCGCCCTCGCCCCAGAAATTCCGAACCTCATCAACCACGGAATTTCTTCACACTGTTGATTTACTTCATAGTCTGAAAATTTCCGTGTGTGCAGTCTTGCTCTGCGGTATTTGAGAGACACGGTAGTTCTGACATTTTGTGTCTTTGCTTACCCTAGTTAATGTCTATGCTGACTCTGCTGGTCCAAAGGGCTACAGGCCCATCGATTTTCATTTGCATGAAGCCCATTGTTGAGGAAGTAAAATTGTTCAATTAATTTATGCTCAAAAAGCTGTTTCAGGCCGTTTCTATTATGAAGCTAACCGGCAAGTTCTTTGTCAAGATTGTAATGCTAGAGCAGTCTGCAGGCTACAGGCTACAACAAGGGTATTTAGCTTCGCAGGGACTCTAACACTAGCACAGACGTTCTGCCAAAGAAATTTTTTTCTCTTGTCTGCTATCAAAAGATCTACGTACATAAACAAAGAATTTATAGAGCAAAAAACCTTCCTAGGTCTACGTCCCAATTTAATTGTGTCGTGATGTCGTCTTCCACCCTCCAGTGCATTTCAACAATGAGTCAGACTTTTATGGCAAAATAGAATACTTCACGTTGACCGAAGCGTAAAGTAGTACTGAAAGCTTCCGTTTTCCATGGGGAACGTAGAGGACCCCTCATTTCCTTCAGTTCACCCCTTTAGCCGGCAATGGACGAATACCAATGTACTGGACATAGAGCCGTTACCCATCATTTACAGCCTATTGCTTGGTGATACAGGCAAAAACAACATGACCTGGATCGCTACACGGAGTCAAACCCGTAACCGAATGATCACTGACCAATTGTATTGCGCATAATACTGCCACGATGGCCTAGGAGTAAAGCCGATGACGAGATCGCAATATAAATTCTTGCTATAGCCTGTTCTCGTCCTAGGCTACGTGCACAATCGGTTGGTGCCTTGTTCATTAGACATAGCCGCCGTATAAATAACCAATTGCTTAATTAATTAATTAATATATGGACTTTGGTTTTCATTTTAAAATAACTGTAACGACGTTTAGGTGTTTAGCTGCATTTCCACCAGAGATTTACAATTTTCGCCGCAGATTCATGTTTCTACGTTTGCTTTATATAATATATATACGCGCTACAATTGTTTACAGTAACTTTAATAATAGTCCTATTAATCGCTATCGTAATCGTGATCGTAACTCAAAACTTCTAAAGCACCACTCGAAAGCCAGGCGCACCGCGTCAGCTTATTTACGATCGCTGCGTCGAGTCAGAAGGGTTGTCCAAAGGTTAGTCAGAACTCAGAACGAGGTCCAGCTGTCCGAGTCCGGTTGCCAGAGGGGCAGAGTAGCTGTTAAGGCGAGTCTCGTTTAGGTCGCGATATTGGAAGGTGGAGGATCAGATGAGTCGCGATTAGAAATCTTGAAGAGGTGAGACTTCAGTTTTGAGTTGAAGGCCAGAGGGGTGATGGATAGAGGAGCCTGAGGCAGATGATTGTGGGTGATTGGCAATGATGGTGGAGGAACCGAAAAAGTGCGGAATCTAGGAGTTACAGAGACGCGGTGCAGTGCTAGACATGGCTCGGTTGGAGAACTTGAGATGAATAGTGACCGGAGGTCGAGAATGCCTGAGACAGGAGGATGATCGGGTAGATCGAATTGGCTGATGCTGAGGAGTTCTGCAGTAAATGTTTGTAAATGTCAATCTCCAAAATTTCTCAGTGACTGCTTTGTAATCACTTTAATAAAATGACTAACAGTATAGTGTGCCAAAACTTTTAGCTATACTTTCAGTGTGGGAATGAGGACGCAGATCTTTGGCCTAACGTCTGAAAGGCTGATGACGCATCGTATTTCTTTCCCTCAGTTAGACTACCTGATTGTGGGCCAAAATGTTCGTGCCAGGGTATCAGACGTGTTATTGTATTCTAGCAAAGATGGTTTAGTGAAGGGTGCATATGCACCTGCACAGAAAAAGTTCCCACATAAAATAACGAATGAAAAGACATGGCCCAGCGACCCTAGGCGACTTAGGTCTGGTAAATTCCGATCACATGAGGGAGAAAGAGAAGTAGACGGTGTTCATATACAGACCCACAGAGTCTTACCCGGGCTGGAATATTGCATAAGCTTTGAGGCTGCTTTTCTCAAGAGATCGTCGTCCTTGAAAAGTTGTCTCCTATCTACGATATAGAGTCTCCCCCTCCCACTTGAAATCACCCGCCCACATTTGGGTTGTAGCAGCAGTAGTGGCAGTGATACTGCTACTGCTATTGTTACTGCTGCCACTACTACTACTACTACTACTACTACTATTATTACTACTACTACTACTACTACTACTACTACTACTACTACTACTACTACTACTACTACTACTACTACTACTACTACTACTACTACTACTACTACTACTACTACCACTACCACTACCACTACCACTACCACTACCACTACCACTACTACCACTACCACTACCACTATACCACTACCACTACCACTACCACTACCACTACCACTACCACTACCACTACTACTGCTGCTGCTGCTGCTGCTGCTGATGCTGCTGATGCTGCTGCTGCTGCTACTACTAACAGTAGTAGTGTAGCTGCTACAGGCAGTAGTATTAGTAGTGGTAAAAGTAGTAGTAATAGTTGCAGTAATAGTAATAGTTCCGTATTACTATTAGAATTAGTTTTAGTATTAGAATCGAATCCCCGGAGAATCTGTCTCTAATCTGAACCGTCGTGGAATTTCCTAAATAGATTCACCGAGAGAGACTAACGGGAAACCAGCCTGCAATGGAGGTGCAATCAAAGATCGGAAATTCAGATGATGAAAGCAGACGAAGTTTCCCATGCAGTAACCAATCGCTATAGAGCCGACTGACAACAATAATATGGTCTGCTGATGTAAGCCTATAACAGCTCAAGCGTAATGGTGAAACACTCTCGACCTAGTTTTGAAACTAGTGTTTCAGTAAAGCGCTACAAATATATCTTCGACCAGTCGCTGTCAATGGTTATCCACAGTTGGCAAATGGGGCACAGTAATAATCAGACGCAATAAAAATTCCGTAAAAGACCGGATTGTTATATAGCATCTACCTATAGATCTAGCTTACTTAAACTGGAGTGGCTGTAAGAAATTGTCATGCATGCGACAAATGCCAGGGTGCATTCTCTCAACATGCATGGTGTCAAGTTGTAAATAGGCATTACATTGGATTATTTTGTGCAGGTGCATGCATATATTCATATATATGCATATATATATATATATATATATATATATATATATATATATATATATATATATATATATATATATATAAGCACATACATGCACATAACAATAATTATTATTCATATACAAACGTGCCTCAAAATTGTTCAAGATTCCTGAATATGGTCGGTTTCAGAGAAGATTCGAACTCGCACACACGTATAGCCACAAGGCGAGCGCTCATCCAGTTCACCATCGTTTCAGTCAAATTTAAATTTCATTTTGTGCCAGGCCTTTTGAGCATAACCACCTGCAGCTGTTTATCTAGAGTCAACATATGCAGTCTTTATTCTATAAGCAAAAACCCATCAGGCGTGAGGACACACCTCAGAGCTAAAGCACGAACTTCCTTGATCGTCCGTGTATATATAATGCTGGGATAAGGAAGTATAAGACAGAACAGTCTACGGTTCAGGAATCAGCAGCACACAAAAAGGTGAGTCTATGGTTAAATGTCTTGTAGTAGTTTATATGGTCTAATGAACCTCTGAGGAAGTTTTTCTTAGCTTTTCTATATGCTTATTTATCAACCAGTATACAGAGAATCATTCATTAATGATCGATAGTTTTCTCAATAAGTTAAAACAAACTTTTCTATGTCATGAACTCGTTAATTCCATGGCTAGTTGATACCTAAACGAGTGCGTCAAGAAGTTTACGGAAGTAGAATTACCGGTATTAACAAAGACGATACCGTATAGGTCATTTTTTATATGAAGTAAAGCATATTAATTTTGTGGTGTTACTAACGTAACAGGCTGTGGTTCTGTTATTAAATTAAAAGTTCCTTGTACGATTGCTAAAGTAAATATTCGCAGTATCTCTATTAAACTAAAACTTGCAGCTAATACCTTCAAATAAGAGTTAATTAAGTGTGATAGCATCTATCTTCTACCCTTCCCTTTTCTTCTTTGATCTTTTCTTTCTTCAAGTAACTATTCTTAGTTGTTAATCTTTCTGTCTTACTCCGTTCGATGTGGGGACAATATTATTGGTCTACGTCGCACCTGAACAGTGTTGGGCTCTCGGGCTATATCCTGTTTGATTCAAAGGCTTTGTAACCTGTAACCGTGTTGTAGATTGCCAACCTGATTTTTATTAAACGAATATATATATTATATATATACATATATATATTTAAATTTCTTTACCCACCGTGCGTCTGCATTTTCTGGTCTATAGGAATTCAACCTGACTTATCCAACGTATTAGGATTTCTGATTACGAGTTCAGTTGAAGCTACGGTTCATTGATACTATACGGATTAAGCTAACGGCGCTATAAAAGTCATTAGATTAGAGTTGATTGGATTGCATTTTATTAGAACATAACTGCCGCCATTTCCCGTTCTACCTCTTTTATTCATTTAATAATTTAAGAAGTGAAATTCATTGTCAGCAATCAATTGTGCTTAATAGCGCTTTAGAAATCTGGAGTTTACGATTGCGAATATGAATACGAGGTTTTTAGTAGCGAAGCAACAATCGATTTTGTCTTTGGCATAGAGAATTCATTATTAGAAGCCTTGAGTGTTGGATTTTGCACGTAAACACTTATTAAATGGATCTTCTTTAGGAAATTCCCAGATGTTTTCCCGATCTGTGGCATAAAACCACAGTCGATTTGACTGGTTTTCAGGTGTAGCCTAAACAGTTGAACAGTTCATGTCGTAGGTATTTAGAAAACCTGTCAAACAGAGCAACAAGATAGAAAAGCATTCATTAGACCATTACAGGTATACATGAGTAACAACACGACGCATAGGGCGGTGTCCTTTCAGATAAGACCATCGAAGCCATTCAAGCAGTTACGAGTGTTTACGTGAGAGTTATGTGTGGCACACCAAGAGACAGACAGTGAGCAGATAGTCTCTGTGTGGATGGCATTACCAGAGTCAACAACCAAAATCTAATTATAAATAGGTGCTTGAATGTTACAGCCCAATATACATGGTCACTTGGAAGGTGAATAGTCCTCATGCGTGATATAATATTATTACATGGCTAAAGCATTATTTCGATGACATACACGCGTGTCTACGACCAATCACAGTCATACAAACATCCACGCACATTGGCCTACCTGCTTCTCTTAGTAAACAATAATATCATGAAGTAACCAAAAACACGATAAGGAAAATTACTGGGAATTTCCGCACTTAACATATTCTGAATTAAATAGATGTTCATCAGGAGTCGCGTCATTTAACCTCGGGCGATTGGTAATCGTTTGACCTCATTATTATGTAGATCTGAAGCCGTGGTTTCTAATATGATGGTTTGCTGCTTGGCGGAGAGCTAGGCCTATATAGTTACCTCAGCTGTCCAATGTCCATGCATAGTTTTTGCATACGGTCCTTTAACATCTCAAAGTTGCGTGAATAAGCTGTTGTTACGTAGAGCACCTCAATTGAAAAAACCCACAAGAACATGCAATAACCAGTTAGCCTACATAATGGAAATTTCCTATCTTACGCATGGTTGACCTTTTGGCTTACGGCAGCGTTTCTCAAGCTGCTGTGGGCGACATCCTTCAGCAAGTCAATCCCAACATCGTATAATAAATTATTTGTATCACAGGCTTAGAGTTCGAATGCTGACTCATGAATACCCGTGTAAGAAAGAACCGAAATTTTTACAACAGCTGACATAATGCTTGACACGACGCCTCATAGGCGTACCCATCTGCATCCCACTCAAATTCTGAAGAAATGTGAATAATGTAAATGCCAATGACGTAAATGCTACATATGCAAATGTAACTAATAATAAATGTTGCTAATCTGCGCGATAGAGAGTAGGTGACCGTTTAACGCTGAACCTTTGTATACGTTTACATTTAAATTGACCTTTCGTGTGATTCTTTGAATAATGAATGCTGCGTGTATTGTCTATCCTTGTTCGGGTCGTTTTTAGCACACTGTTTATGAAGCAATGCTCCGGAATCTTCTAATGGTGGCGCCACACTCATTCTAAATATGCGACACTTTGGCTACTTGTTTTCATCCAGGAAGAGAGAGAGAGAGCAATTTGTAGATGCAAGAACTTTAATATCCTCTACTGGTTCATACCCTCTCCCAATAAACATTAATTTTCCAAAATGTGTCACTCCAGCTTAGCGGTCGCTCCCATAGTACTGAGTACTACTGACAAATAAAGATAAGGACTCTGGAGAGAAAAGTGCGCAGTAACATATTATTGTTATTAAAGGTCTACTAAATAACGAGGTGTCTTTCGAGCAAGAAGCCTTATTCATTGTTTCCAAGCGTTTAAAGCTGCATTTTAGGCATACTGCTGATTCGGGAATTGCTAACATGACTATATACGTTGTGATACATTTACATGCAGCTGATGGTTCATTATATTGTCATTGATTTGTAGCCATTATCAGAAGTAAATCAACTGAAGAAATCTTCTGATTGTCCATTGAGTATCGACTGTTGGACGCAATGGCTTACACAGCCAACGTCGTGGCGCTGCTGTTGATGGTCGCATTCGATTCTATCAGTGCATCGGAAAGGTAAACAGAGTTTATTTCCAAAAGAACAGACTTTGAGTGATGATCCATAATGCAAAACAGTTCTTTTATACCCATAAGAATACCCATGTTATTTGGGTAGTGACATTTGAAGGTTTTGCCCTTGGGTCGGCTTTAAACTGAGATAGATCAATAGACGGCGGCAGCAGCAACAACAGCTACTGCTATAGCCTACCGCGGCCGCTGCTGCTGCTGCTACTATTATTCTGGGATTGGCTCTCAACCAAGATGGTGGTTTCTACCTTCTAGAGGGTTTTAATTCTGTTTTAAAACGTCTATCCGTACATGTTTCTTCTATGCGGTTCAAAATTTGTGGCAAATTTCCGAAATTTGATATTTTCTATTCACTGGTGGTTTTTCCGCCAGATACGCCCTCTCCTCACTGTGTCGTACCTGGTTGGGCCATGTTTGGCCCACGTGTTTTCAAACACTTTAACGGGCGTTTACCCTACTTCAAGGTCTTTGTTATTGATTTTATTCGCTCTGTGCTCTATGGACCTCGTTGAGTCATCAGTCTTTCTGCCTTAGGGCCTCACAGAATGCAGACGGGTTGTGCAGCGTATTTTGGACCGTGATAAAGTTGCACACTAAAGATGAAATGGCTCACTTTCATAGACCGCACCCAATCATTGCCAGTCCACAGAAGCCCCCCCTCCCAACTGCCTTTCACTTGCCAACTATCAAGTAGTTCCAGATAAGTGTAGCAGGCGAGTAGGCCTATTTCAGCTCTCCAGTGGCGTAAGGGGTCGTCCATTAATTATGTCAACAAAATAGGGGAGGGGTTTGGAAAAGTTTGACAGTTGTTGACAAGGGGGAGGGGGTTCGGTACAATTTGACGTCAAAATTTTTTTACAATGAATCAACACAGACCCTTCAAAATGGCAGCGAAAACATTACGTAATGCTAAAAATGTATAAAGTGCTTAATGTTTAATACTACTAAAAAAGCTGGTAATAAACTAAACTCATATATTTTGAAATTCGAGATCGCATTTTTTAGTGTAAAATATTTGAAAAAAATGATTCTACATGTATTGAGCCATTGTGTTTCTTTTTGTAGGGTGGGGGGTTCTGGGATTGTTGACATAATTTTTAGAGGAGGTCCGTCAATGTTTGACAGTTGTTGACAAGGGGGAGGGGGTCAAAACTGCCTAAAATTTGTTGACATAATTAATGGACGACCCCTAACGAAGGGTTTCAGCGCCCGGGGGCAAGGGTTGATGACTGCGCCCCTTTTAATTTTCTTGTTGACTTTTAATCGTTCTTGCCATAGTACTGTGTACCACTGAAAGCTAATTTTGCGCACTTCTAGTGCTGCGCCCGGGGGCGGCTGCCCCTCTGCCCCTTCGTTACGCCACTGCAACTCTCTTACTGTTTTGAAAATACACTGTCTATAATTTTTGATTGTAGTATTGTTCTACACTCTCTTATTAACTGGTCTAAATTAAGCCTTATAATCTGTTACGGTAACAGAGCTGCGCGTCAACTCAGCTCTTCTCTGTTTGTAAGAAAGGAATGATAAATGTAGGCTTTAAAATCATGCAGAATGGAAGTTAACTTTAATACGCCAAGCGGGTAAGTCCCACCAATAAAACCTGGTAGACGTATAACCGCCTGCAGTGCATCAGTGTGCAGCGGTGTGCAGAGTGTCATCGCCACTGTATTCACCGCAGTAAACAAGCCAGTTCAGAGTTCTGAGTACTAGAATTTTAAACTTCTTAGCCTAGACATAAACATGGAAATAAACGGGGATTTCCCGACAAAAAAGCCTTCTCGTATATGCATGGTTGTATGTATGCATGTATGTGTCGGTGTGTATACATGTGTGTATGTATGTATGTGTCGGTGTGTATACATGTGTGTATGTATGTATGCAGTAAAGCACTTAATAGGCCTATAGCGTGTTTTGTTTACCTTTTTCAAGAAATCTCCTTCCGATTAGGCCCCTCACATAATTATTCAGACTTTGTATGCACATGCAAAAAAAACATATATAGTGTCCCATACTTGTATGATGTGCATATACAAATAGCTGTGGTGTATAGGGGTATGTTCGGTGCCCTCAAGCCGCCGCGTAAGGACCCTGGGCAAGTCCTTCACTCGCAATTGCTCGTGCGCTTCGGCATGAAACTCCGATTCAGTGTCCGCGCTGTAGTCGGGAGCGCCTCTGAGTAGAAATCTTGATGGGGCGCTATAACAAGTGCTCATACATACATACATACATACATACATTTACAATTAGTTTATTTAACAGGATTTAAACATCCTTGCAATAATATTACATAACTAAGAAAATACTTAAGGCCAACAGTGGCGGCGCCAGGAGGGAATATGGGGGGGGGCTTAGTCCACCCTAACTGCGGCTCAGCCCCAAAAAGTGGGAAATCACTGCAAATCACAGGAGGGGGACAAAAGGGAAGGGCTTGGAGCTTTAGCCTTCCCCCCAAACCTGAAATACTGGCGCCTCCACTGAAGGCCAATAGCATGACTGAAAATTATTTCAACTTCTATTACCAAACTCTTTCCAAAAATCCTTCCTTTCGTCAAATTCTTCGTTCCCAATTCCAATCCACCCGTTACAGCTTATTCGAATCAGCAAAACAGTATGAAGCCCTCATCTAATTCACATCGTTCAAATTATTGCTCTTCTTTTAGTGTGTTGGATCCTATAAGTTTTCCATTGAGTCAACCTCGCCATAGCTGAATGTTGATTTCCTGCATGCTACGTTCATGAGTTGGTCTAGTCCTTTCAAGAAGTCAAACCCTTCTCTCAAAGTCTTATCAATTTATCGTCCATTGCTGTACTCTAAGCTTAATTTCCAAGATTCTCGAAAAGGTTGGAGCTGAGAGGTTTATATGTCAATTATTATTGTTGCTGTTGTTGTTGTCATTATTTTTGTTTCATTACGGATATATTAAGCGCCACTAGTTAACGACCAAGTATCAATCGACGGCGCTGAGCAATTGTGAGTGAATTACTTAAAGTTCCTACACCGTAACAGTCTCAGAGAAGTTCGAGCCCATACCCTTCGTGTTACAAGGCTAGAGCTCTAACCAATCAGCTACAGTGTCTTAATAGGCCACCGTGTCCCGTATGATAACTTTTCCCAACAAGTTTTCATCGGTATACGTAACGACAAACGCTGGTGGATATGTTGTCTTCTTGACTTCTGACGCAGTCGGGGACCCGCTAGCGCATTAGATAACACACTGGCATAGAGAGCGAGAGGTACCGAGTTCGAGTCTCGTAGGGCGGACATGCTTTGTAGGCTGCTATTAGCGCCGTGTATTGCAGGCTGTCTGTTCTGTTAGTATTTAAGATTTATGTCTTCTGTCATTTAATTGTGTTCTTGTGAATTGTTTAATTGTCATAACATGTAAATGTACAGCGCAGTGCGTTTGTCAGGCGCTTGATTAAAGAAAAGATATTATTATTATTATTACACTCTTAAGAAATTCTAGCTGCAATGGAAATTAACCACTTGCCAAGTAGTCTAGACTAGACCTATGTCTCTCGGGGTAACACGGTAAGAACGCTTGTGCAATTTATTTGCCTCGCAAACAAAAAAGAAGTGGCTCTGTAAATGTCTAGTCTGTTTTTCCCTGTCGTATACATGCTCATCTCTGGAAAGTTTCACGCTAGCATAGTCAATATTGACTCATTTTGTTGAATCTGCAGTCAACAAAACTAAAGTGATTGGCCTACGCAAACCCCGCAGGCTAGGACTTGTTTTCGTCGCCACGTTGATTCTATGAATATTTTGTGTGTTAAATTGGGCTGAAATGTTCCAACATGATTAGAAAATTACATCTTGGAGTCAAACACAATGCCAAAGCCGCGTGCTCATTCAATGCGGTTAACAAGTAAGCAACCCAACTGAGCAGAAATAAGCCAGTCAAATTTGTGAAGCTGTTGACTGGTTCTTAGAAGGATAGCTTCAATCTTAGAAGGATACATAATAGGTTTATTATGCTAGCCAACTAAGACTGAATATCGTGAACAAACAGACATCACTAATTGGAGAGCAGGATAAGACGTAGAACTATAATTAAATGAACATTTAGCGTAGAGAGCGCCTCAGAGTAGATATCTTGAAGGAGCGCTGTTCAATTACATTACATTACATAACCAAGTGTTAATGATCATATGGCATAAACATAGGTAGAGTTTTTAACCCTCTTCGAATCTGAAACATCTTACATCTTATGATATATAATCGCATTATATATCGGATATACATAGCATATTATATTCATGTATCGAATTGAAGCATGCCTCCTTGCAGACGCCTGGAAATAAAGGTGAGTTGCTCCAGCTTGAAATTGAATTCAAACATAGAAGGAAAAAGTGGCTAATGTTAAGAAACTTCAAACTCGAAAGATATAAAGGATTTAATGTAAGAATAAAACTGCGTAAGATTCAAAACACCATATATAACACCTGTTTAATCGAGATTCAAAACAAAACATAACACCTGTTAAATCGTTACATTCATTTGCATAAAATGTAGGTAAGAGCAAAATTTTATTAAAATAAAAAGCACGAGTCAAGAAAGAACGATTGCTTAACAGTCACCAGATTTATGTAAACGAATTCTCAATGTATATATCGCTCAAGTCTTTTAACATCGTTTATTAAATGTTCAGTAATTTAAAATTAATAGTTGAGTAATTTAAAACTGCAGAAATTAGAAGCCACTACCATTCCAAGAGATATCGAAATCATTTAAGACAAATTGTTCCCATCATTAACATCCTTTCGAGTGGTTCATTCGTATGTGAAACGAAAGCGAGTTAAGACATTTTTCTTGGTCTTAGTCTCCTCGTCAAAATAAATAAGCACAATCTCATTGCTCTCGCTCTCATAGTGCAAGTCGTAGATGTCAAAAAAAATCGTCATGTCTTCAAACTGCTGCGAACTATAAGTGCCCAGGTGATTAAATTCAGAATCTAGCAGCTCGATTCCGTCGCCCCATGGATCAGTTATCATAATTCTACCGTACATATCGGCAACATTCACGTAGCTTCTATTACTCGCTGATGATTGATATTTGCGTACAACGCTGCCACTCGTATCGATCTCCAATAAATTAATTTTTTTTATCTTGTTCGTCGATGTAAGCCAGTACTACGTTTCCTGTTGGTTTCTGAAGAACGTTTACATAGCTAAATATATCATCATCATCTGGGGTAAACATAATTTCATGGTGCAAGGCACCATTTGCATCATATATGCTTACTACATCAGTAGCCCCTCGTCCTCGCTGCACTGAAAGGATTACTAGGTTACCATTGGCGGGTACGGATATCATAGAAATGGGCCATTTGTGATCCGTTAACCATGGCGATATGTTAAACCTACGTGTTACATCTTTCGTAATGCGTAAGACTGTAAGGCCGCCCAAGTTATTGTTTCGTAGGGCTACATACACGCAGTTTGACACGCTGCAGGCTGCCATGCTCACTGGATTTCTTCCTGGTAGCGGGATGACATCTTTCATCCTTGCCATATTGTTGCGGCCGTAAACTTTAATGACACATTCTCGAGCACTTAGTTCGTAGAGCACATATAGTTCATCATTCGTTGCAGTCATGGCGGTGACCTTCGACCTGATCAGGGACTGATCCAGCATTTCCAAACGAATCGTTTCCTGGGCTGAAAATAGTACTCTACTTTATTTAAATGCGAAAAAGAAATAACACGTATTAAAACAAACACATTGTAAAACGTAAATATATTTATAAAAATACATGCATTAATGTATTTACATGTGTAAAGCCTAGTCAGGATATTGATTGTGCTATAATATATGATACTTCAAACGTCAAGGATCATGCGCAATTAACTTGAAACTTAAAATGAACTTGAATCCTAAGACGCGCAGGAAAGTAAAATTTTGCACGCGGAGTGCGCAATTCTGAAGGCGTGCATCAGTATGAGCTGTGACTTGCCTAGATTTATCCATGGTATAATTATTGTTCGTATGGCGACGTGCGGCTGCCTTGTGCCATAGACAGTTCAATATCACCGCGCTGGATTATCAATCGAGAGTTCAAATTCCCCAGAACAGAAATTTAGTTGAAGATTTCTCTTCTAAAATCGTAAGTAAGAGAATAAACCTTGTTTAGTAATAGGGATAAAACGTCTCTATTTCATGAACTTACCAATGCCGTCTAGAGTTCTGTGAAGTTCATTTCGAAAGAACTTGGTAGTTAAGATGCTGCTCCATTGCGAACAGACACCGCCTAGTCGGCTGATCGCCAGATCCACCTTTTCTTCCCACGCACTTCTGGCCAAATGCCAACCCTTTACTTCCATCGCTACGACTTTAACGAGGATACACTCAATTAGCTCGATCGGTAGATCTTGTAGCTACAAGTTAACGTTAAAAGATATCACATATAATGTTGACACAATTCCTCAGCATAAAACCAACCAAGTGGAACAATTTCAAGCAGGGTCGTACACAACACAGTAAAGCAATACGCGTAGAGCGCACTTTTATTATCAACTTATATCAGGAGGTTAACCTGAGCGTAAAACACGTGGACAAACTGAACGCAACCCTGAGCTTACTTATAACTTCACAGGTGATTCTGGTTAGGTGGCTTATTCACAGGTTTAAAAGGGAGGAGAGTAAGCAAGAGCGAACCTATCTTTGGCGGTCTTACTTTCTTGGTATTATAAAGCAGCATAAAAGATTTCTTATTTCTTTCGACTTTCTACGGCGCCAGTAGAGTTCTAAATTCGTCTTCATCTTCTGCTTAAACCATGTGAGGGACGCGTTTTGATCGGTCTACACGTTGCTTATAAAATCTTACCCTTTCCTTCTCAGTAGGCTACCAAAAAAGCTACTCGGATAGAGATAAGGGATCATAAGGCACTGAAAATGACAGACTACAAAACCACTTAAACCACCCTTCAAGCCACTCACAAGATTTAGATCTAACGAAGATTTGTGAATTGCGGTTTTATGTCACGTAGCTTACCGTTGTGTCACTCGTTGGGTTGAGTTTTGCACGTTTAGCATTGTTCACTTGTTGCAACGCAGCTACAAGAAAAAAATTAATACAATTATATCGAAAGAAAATCAATTGCCTCAATTAATAGGTCTACATAGCATCTAACATTATGAGGTTATAATAATATGGCAACATAGAGCCATGTTCGTCTCGTGTGCTTTCGCGTTACCGTACTGAGGATTGACTAAAATAATGGTTCTGTTCTAGAGTTACCAAGTGTTCATTACTACACAAAACTGGATGCATCATTGAAACAAGAATCTCCTATTATAGAGCATAGCCTACTATCGAAGAACTTATTTTGTATTACTAGCTTACGGTCTGAGCCTTCATCTGTTTGCTCGTTGCTACTGGCTTCCGCTGATCCGCGTTTCTTAGGCATGGTCTGAGGATAGACGGTCGCCTGTTGCCACGATCAACAAGACACACCGAAAGCACGCAAATTAACTCAACTGCGACTGCAGACTAAACCGCATACGATAAATTTAATAAAAGAATAACAGGAAATAGTCTAAATGATGATTTAGAAGTGAAGTACGGTAGCAGTCCACGTTATGAATAGAATAATGGCGTCTTGGAACTGTACATTGTGACGTCACACAATGGCATTATATTAGGCTATAATCATCGACGTATATTGGGTGGACACAGTAGGCGGACGCTTCCCTTTACAGTACAACTTTAGCAGTGCAATGCTGTGTCCACGGTCCACCCAATATACGTCGATGGCTATAATTATAGTGGCCACGTAAAGAGGCGAAAAGCTGGATCCACTAAAAGATACCTGAATATAAGCTCTGTCAATCTTAAGATTCGAATTCATCACAATGAGGTCGATAGCTTCATGTATTGTCCAAACTGTGTATATAAGGAATGAAACGTTTTTGACCTAAAAACACGTTTTAAGACTTTTCAGCCAGAGGCATCTTAAAATTCAAGTGGGAACATAGTTTAAAAAATATTGAAATTGCTGTACTTTTGTATTAGTTCAACAATTTGTGCGGATAATTATTTTGGACTAGGCCTATGGGCCTTAATACACATGTTTAGGCGATATCTAGAATTTCTTGTCAATAATTTGTTTAGCGCCGATATAGACTATATCACTTTTAAATTGTACAAAAGCGTTTATTTTCTTACTTGGATGTAGTAAAAGCGTATAATTATACTTGAATTTAGCCGTCTTCTAGGTCAGAATTAATTTACAGGATAGGCCTACGTCTAAGCGGTGCCTTTCCGAGGTTCCATGCAGCTTTTCGGCTCCGTACCGAATTCTCGAAACGCAATTCCCCAATTTCTGCCGGATTCCAGAAACTTATTAATTTTGTCTAGGGCCTAAGTCAAAAATAAAACTATTCGCGCAAATCTAAGTTGTCTAGGTATGTTCAACTTGGTGCTCTTAAGGATATTGGCCGAATATTGGTCCATAGGCCTACTAGTTTTCAGGATTGAAACACTTGGAGAAAAATTGCTTTTCGGGACATGTTTACGCCGATCTGTGACCGCAGACTGTCGCATGAGCTCGTTATTTATCTTTATTTTTTGACGCTAAGTATGGAGTTTTGTTTAGGCTACCTAGGCTGTATAATTCACAAGCGATTCGTCTCTTTGCACCGTATCGCCATTGTCATTGTGCGTTATTTTGGATTTATTATTGTGACTTTCTTCTACTTTTTATGCTGTTCTTAGTCGCGTTTCTATACTTATGAACCGTGAATTTAAGCGTACGACGTACAATTCTATTCTACTCTATTTACGGACTTCTAAAGCGTCTCTCACAGTACAACCTAATCAGAGCCGCTCTCAGTGCGCTCTCAGTGCGAAGAACCCTTCGAAAAAAGAAAAGTCTTAAGAGAACGGGCAGAAACGGCAGTGCCCCCAGACAACATCACAGCGCGAGTAATATCAGGAATAATAATAATAATAATAATAATAATAATAATAATAATAATAATAATAATAATAATAATAATAATAATAATAATATCTTTTCTTTAATAAGCGCCTGACAAACGCACTGCGCTGTACATTTACATGTTATGCAATTTAAATCTTAACTACTAACAGAACAGACAGCCTGCAATACAACGGCGCTAATAGCAGCCTACAAAGCATATCCGCCCAACGGGAGCTCAAACTCGGTACCTCTCGCTCTCTATGCCAGATGTTTTCAAGTGCTCTGCAATATAATTGTAACTGCGTAATCGATGTTCCGTCGGTTGGTCGCGCGTGCATTTCTGAACTTCTGAATATCAAAATGCAGTTGTATTGTATTGTATTGTATTGTATGGTATTGTGCAGCCTGTGCACACTTGGATCAGATTTAAATTAATGCGTTCGTACATACATCGACTCGCTAATCACTATCAGTGGCGGGCAGCACCGAAGACCGGCCAAAGTGTACTCTGAACCTGGCTCTTCGAACGTCGTTGTCATCTCGGGCAATCGCCCTGCCAGTCCGCCGCAGAATCAGGATCAGGCAGCTAACACCCGTAGAGGCAAATGGAGCCGGTTTTGATTGGCCCCGTATCGGGAGACACGCTGTACAAAAAGTAGCACCTTAAACCGCTTCGGATGCCTGAATATACGCTCTTTTAATAGCCATCTACTTTACCACAGTACCTTCGCTTTGCCTTTTAGTGACGCAAACGTCCGCCCAGCTGACACCATCCGCAACCTTGGAGTCCAGTTTGACAGCTGTATGACCATGTCTGCCCTGACTGCCCATGCGAGTCAACGCGTCCGAAGTCGTTTTTTACCAACTGCATCGCATCAGAATCGCCCGCAGATTCATTCCCACCCTCGGCTGCCTCATCTTGTTCAACAGCTTTATTGTCTCTAGGGTCGACTACTGCAACAGCCTACTGGCGGCTATACCGACCTGTCAGCTAGAGCGGATACAGTCGGAGCTTAACTCGGCCATGCGTCTCATAAATATGGCCGGACATTCACTTTAACTGTTCTAACACCTGCAGCCGCATTTGAATCCTATTCGATTCAGTTTTTGTGTCATTGGGTAAAGAAAGACCACGAAGCTTGCGTAGTTGGTTACTAGACAACCTATTCCAGAACACTTGGTCGACAATAACGACTGTTTTGTGTCGCACTGTGGAATTTCGGCTGCGGGAACAACCAGGTCATCTTGTGCGTCAGAGGGAAGAAAACTACAGTCAAGAATGAATGAGACCGAGACACGTAACTCCCTAAGATATACTGATATGGTGAAGCAATATCCCTCAAGACATTTAAGCACAACCACTAAGGTTTTGAGCTCAGTGCCTTTGTTCATCGGAAACCAGTGCAATTACTCCTAATTGGCTATCCATCTGCTTTTCGAAACCTTACCTTCACGCACTGAGACATCTGTTCGGATGGCGTTCAAACTAGTACTTTAATCGCATGATGATAAACTCGCTCTGTCATCCTAAATAATAGATCAAAATTCTAAAGTATTGATAGTGTATATATTTTCTTCTCTGTGGATTGATTGTTCAACACCGCGTTGAATATTAAAGAGAATCGGTAAATAGATCAACGTGCCATTCGAAATCCGACTTTTCTAGGAACGCATTCACCATCACGCCTCTGATTGGTGTTCACTGTGAGAGGCGCTTTATAAATTTATAAATGCAATACAATACAATACAATACAATCACACCCCTAGAACATGTTCCGTTGGTTATAATGAAGTTCATACTTTTGTCTGTGGCTATACGCATTGGAAGGTTTTAGCGTCTAAATTAACATCAACGGGAAACGTTTGATTACATGGCTACCTAGAAACTGCCCAGAAACGTTGACTTAGTGGCAATGATTCATTTCTATGATTTATTCTTTTAAGAATGAGTTCAGAGGATGTAACGGATGCAGTGGCGTAACTAGGGGTTCGTGCGCCCGGGGGCAAGAATTTTCTGAAAATTTTGTTCTCAGTTCCGCCAAAATTTCTGATGACTTTTTTTGTTGTTGTGCTTTTCCGTCTGTTTCTCTGCATTTTTCATTTTTTTTCAACAACAAACTTGTCAAACCTCATTTTGCGCCCCCCCTTGCCCGCGCCCCCAAGACTCATGTAATAAAATTTACTTTTTTTAACTATTTTTCTATTTTTACCTGATTTCTTTAACAAAAACACATTTTCAGACCTAATTTTGCGCCCCCCCCGTCCTGCGCCCGGGGGCGGCCGCCCCTCTGCCCTCCTCGTTACGCCACTGAACGGATGTACGCCCAAAACGTATCCAAAACTGATGATTTTGTATAATTTTGGTTATTGCTTACCAGACCCGCTGCGTATGATATCTTCCCTAACCTTCAAATCATGGATCTGTCTTGCGACTATGGTTACCCAACTGCACGTCACTTGTCATAACCAAACAACTTATTAGTAATCATATTTTTCAGTTTTGTGTTACATTTAACTACGTTGTAGTCGAACTGAAACATACACGTACTACGCCACGGAATCGAGACTGTACTGTGTACAGAGATCTTCGAGAGTTTGTAGCGGTTGGTGGTGGGGTGAAGATTGCTGGGATAATTAGTAAGTCTGGCTTAATAGGCTATCATTTAATTCATTTCATTTTATATTTAATCTTTTTACTGGAGTTAGATGTTTTCTAATCACTACATAGAACTCCTGTATTAATAGAAGATTGGTTTCCATCGAGTAAATTACCTCTGAATTTAAAGCAGCTCAAATTTATCTTACTTTGCTCAGCAATCAGAAAGACTGCTTGCTAATTTGAATTTAAATAGCTGCTTCGGTGAATAATGGATTGTAAGCCTGCAAGCAAGTGCGTGCTATGCATATTAACGGAATGATCAGCTGACGTTGATATTGTAAAGCACCATTATATAAGCAGACGGCGCTACACAAATCATCAGAATGTAGTACGTTATAGTTATACATATTATTTTAAAATAATACTGGGTAAAGAAGACTACTTCTGAAGGACAGAAAGGAAAATGAAGAATTATCACATATGTATGCATTATCCAAAATGATCGTTTTTCCAAGTAAAGTACGACAGCAGCATAATGACACTGCGCTTAATTTCGTCACCTCTGCCAGACATGTATCAAACGAAGTGTAAGAAAACGAAAACCGATGGAAGAAACTAATATAAAATGAACTGAAACACAATTATTATCGTTAAAGACGTCAGCGGCCATTGTAGTCATAAGATGTCGTTATATTTTGGAATAATAATAATAATACGTTATAGTTATGTTCAAAATTACTGCCTTTGTAATCATCCTCGTCACACTTGAAGACCACAACCTTATAATTATGTTGTTTTCTCAGTTGGAATGAGTGCTATGTTGCACTTGAATCAGTCCTACGCACTGGAACTAAATGCCAGACCGGATGGTCATCAGTGGCGTGCAACGTTCGTAAGTAGAATTCAGAATTCAGAACCTTGCAATTTATGTTACTGATGCTCATGACGCACCGTAGTTTTGCTTAATTAATGACGCTGTGTCATAGCGAAGGCGAATAGCATCGCCCTCCTCCTTTATGCAGGCTTGGACTGGCACCACCCGAAACAGGTAATGGTTGGATTTCTCTGACACACTTATTTCCAACCACCAATGTCCACCATGTATGTGTAATTTTATTGGTTTGGTGACATTTAATACCGCGATACTTAATACCGCGACAGTTAATACCTGACAAATAATCCCAATCACACTTAATCCCGACGACATTTAGTCCCAACGACATATAATCACAGTAAAGCCTTGTTCTTGTTCATGTCTTGCTTGATGCCGGTCAGCAGTGGCGGCGCCAGACATTTTTTATAACCAGGGCATAACCAGGGCAATCATACAAGTAACCAGTGCAGAGGCGATTTATGGCCCAAATAAATTCTCGACAGGGCAAAAATTCTGGCAGGGCAACGACCAGGGCAAAGGCTTTTTTACCAGGGCATTTGCCCTTGCTTGCCCTGGTGTAGTGCCGCCACTGCCGGTCAGGAACGTCAACATCGTCGGGTGATGACAGTGAAAGAGCGACTGGAACCCATGTGCTGCTCATTTTGGATGTTGATTATTTGAGGACCTTGTCGTGTCAAATGAGCTTTGCAGTGAAACTGAACCGATTTGATACAACACCAAGCCGTGGTTCCGTTGGCATAATTACAATGTATAACAGTTGGTCTACCTTTGCTACTACAGCCGAAATTCGCATTCATGGTCACTGAAAATTAAATCACTAAATTGCGTTTAGCCGGTTACAAATCCCGAGACGCACCTTTATATCCTGAGACGCACCTTTATAATTATGTGGAAAACAATTATAGTCGCACAAATAGTCGTACTTCTGAGTACAGGCATTAACTACAGGTATTAAAGGTCTGTGAAATTAATTTTCGTCGGGATTAATTGTCGTGGGAGCAAATGTATTCGGGATTAACTGTCCGGTATTAAGTGTCATGGTATTAAGTGTCACGGTATTAAGTATCGCGCTACCAAAAGATAATTGGCGGTGCTTGTCTGCGTTGACAACGGGGTCCTTAAACAAACAATATTTCAGTATTATGGTGTTCAACGACTCTGGATCGTTGGCGTTTTAACTCACGTGAAGATAAGACGAAGGCCTAATATTAGCCTAATATTTGCGCATTTATAGAATATGTACATCTGAACAGCAATTTGTAATTTTCACTACATTGTTCAACATTATTTTGTAAATACACAAAATAAAGTATGTGCAACAATTTATGAAGTGTCCATACTATTCTCATTCATTTGCTAATCGTTTCTATTTTATTTTTGTAACTCTAGCCATCTGCAGTACGCCGTGCATCGATGGCAAAGTTTGTACGGCTCCAGATAAATGTGAATGTACATCCACAGGCGGTGGTTGTCAATCAGGTAAATTTATTAGACCTATATTCACAGAACAGGCTACAGGAACGTATGATATATTATTGTGCGAAAGATAAGGCGAAGATCGGTCAACACGAAAAGAACTTTGAATTCACTTAGCCGAATGCTGGGATTGTGCCTTGTAATATTATTGTATATCGCTATCTTTTTAAGTTTTTACGTAAAATTCTTGAGTAGGCCTATCAGTGTAATAAATTTCTAATTAACATTATTGTAGAATTGCCATTATTAACTACTCATCTTTAGTAATTGTTGCATCTCTTCTGTTCGATAGTTCCATGCAGTGCCGACATCAACTGCTATCCTGGATCATGTGTAAGCTCAACATGTTCATGTCCGTCTGGATTCTCAGGAACAAACTGTCTCAACAGTAAGTATAGCATTATAATCTTATGTTTAGTTGTTTACACCCAGTTGCTGAGTGGAAATAACGCTCGAGATAAAAAGAACTTTGAAATTCACGTAGCCCTATTCTAGGATTGTGCTTAATGTTATTGTATATTACTACCTCTTTCAGTTCTCGCGTAAACTTATTGAATAGGCTACTTACTAAGACCTTGAGTGTAAAGCAGCCTACGGACCTGTGCTCAAAAGATTCATCTACAGACCACTGAAGATAATAGTAGTGTATAAGAAATGCCGTGTTATATTTATAGCATGATGTTTTCATAATTAGGCCTACTATTCATCTTGAAAACTGACAACTGAGATTGACTGATATAAGAGGATGGTAAAACATGTTGAGGTACTTTAGCGCCACGTCGTTCTATGCCTACTTTCTAGCACTCTAGTATCTCCCTGAAAAAGTGATTGAGACTGTATTAAACACAGTGAGCGTCACAATTTTCATCTGCTATGAGTTGCACTGTAACACAATGTTCAACAGTCATGTGTGCCGCTTGGCACGCATAGATTACTTGACGGAAATTTCCACAGTTAACATTGTTTGAGTATTCTTTACAAAGAAATTATTCCTGAGACAATATTAACGAATATGAATTTTTTCTTAAGTAGGCGGCCTACTGCTTTTAGTTATTGCCGATGGGATTATTCAAACACTCATGTTTTGCGTGTTCTTTGCTTTGGTGCACTTTCTTGTCTTCCTTCTTTTTATAGCTGTTTCTACAGAATTTAAACGATCTTCTGATAAAGTGCTTCCTGTAATGTTTTCATCTTTCTGGAAGTGCAATCTGCCTTCTGGGTGAAATGGGCCATTTAGATTCAAGCCCAAAAGTTTTAAACCTTTTCTTTCTTTTAGAAACTTATATGCTAAAAATTCCAATATATAAGAATGTTCTATTTCCTATCATGAACTATTCCTGGATACAGTAATTAAATTGAGTGTATTGTTTGCTATTAAAACAGTCGACAAAACTCCCGACATAAGCGTTTGCCAGGTGCAGCTCTACAATAGTTCAACGGCGCTTTTTAAGGAAGCCTCTTGTGAGGCTCCCGGTATTGAGCCTCGAACAACTACATGGATAAGTGCAAAGACGCTTTCGAAAGTGCAAGGGAAATGGACATCAAATTATGTCCAGCCTCTCAGCTTACCTAATAGCAAATTCGCGCCGCATGTACAGAACTCACCCGTGCCGATTGGTGTCAGCGAAACAGGGTTCACCGTGTCATTCTCAGGATCAACTGCAAGTACGTTTAAAGTAGGGCAACTCAGGACATGGGTACATTTTACGACACGATAATGATCTATTATTAAACTTAATTATAAAGGGTGAAAAAGAGACTTTCAGACTTTAGACTGCCAAATGCAATTTAACTTCTAGCAATTGTGTTGCTCAATTCACTTAGTTCCAAAAAGCCCTAGCAAAACCAGGGTTCGTATTTTGCCATGAGTATGATGATTAGTATAGGTGTCCATCGCGCATTGATCTGGGTTATTGGACAAACATGCCAGTAGCCTATTTGGCTCTTGTATCTGATTACTGTCTTCTTCTTCTTTTTATCTAAACATGCCTTACGTTTCTTGAAGCATTTAACTAACAAAACGAGAATGGAGATTTCACTTTGAGTAGGCTATAATACTGAGCAAGGTCAATGCACAAAATGCTCTGTAGGCCTAGTTTGATCAATCAATCAATCAATCAATCAGTTTCGTTTATTCACAACACCAAGCTGACAGGTCGTAACTTGTTACAGGTAACAGATAGGAAAAATTGTCTAAGATGCTGTATCCGATTATTAAGATGTCTAATTGTCTAAGATGCTGTATCCGATTATTAATCTTGGCATCTAAAATATTCTTCGGATGTTGCTATGTTAACAGGTGTAAAGACTGACTGTTCAGCTGCAAATCCGACCAATCCGCAGGGAACAGTAAACTGCGAGGTTCCAAGAGACTGGGCCAACTTTGGAGTGACACCTGTCCACAACCAAACGTTTGTTTTTAATCAGCCGTGTAATTTATTATCGTCGTCTTCTTCTTCTGGTTCTCTGCCTCTTAGGCAGGTTCAAATGTCCGACGTCGCCACTCTTCTCTCTTTTGTCTTCTTCTGTCAGCTTTCTGTATCCATCTGTCATCTTTCAATCCAGCATCATCTGTCTTGGTCTTCCTCTTCCCCTCCATTTTGCCTTTGGTGACCGTTCTTAGCTTGAGTTCCCCCCCCCCAGTGTGTGCCCGATCCAATTCCTTTGTCTCGTTCGTATTGTGTGTATCGGGGCTCTTTCTTCTCCAATTTTTCCATCACTTCTTCACTTGTTTATGTTCCGTCCAGCTGATTTTCTCCATCCTTGTCCATGTCCACATTTCGAAAGCCTCCAGTCTTCTTATGTCCGCTTTTTTCATTGTCCATTATCGTCTTGTTGATCGTCAATCTAGCTGTTTCGACGCCAAAAGCTAGACGTTCTATACGGGGAACAACATATTTACCGGCATTTAGTAATCCGCAAGGGAATGACCAGTTTTATTGCGTCTCAGTAGTATCCAAAGGTCAGGCAGGAAGACGGACAGACGAATGTAGTAAATGGCGTTTGGTATTTGAGTGACGAGAAAGACAAGAGGAGGAATCAGTAAGTGAGTAAAGCTCCCATATTCCACGTGGAACGTAGGAGAGGCGCTCTTTTCCTTTTCGTAGTCCAGCAATGGAAGAATCTCAAGGTTTATCATCCACCGGCGCTATATCAAACCAGGTCCCTAACAGTCAGGCTATTTGGTCCCCTTCGGCACCAAGTCAGAATCGGGGGAGGTGGTCCAAGAAGGCAGCATCGTGCTACGGTAGTAATCGTTAATGGTATACTACGTTGGGTGGTGCAGTATAGCAGAGCCATCGTAGGATGTCTTAAAAAGTTCGTTTCTCAGTCTTGACTGGAAGCTGCAGGTAAGGAGAGAATGTAAGCAAATGGTCAAATTTTCAGCTAATCAGCCACTATACTTTCAATGGATAACAATAATTTCACGTTTTATCCACTGTGAAATATAAGTAAGACTTAATCTTAGAATAGACGTTCAAAATGCATCTAACAACAACAAATGACGTTTCATTTGTTCAGATTCAGAGTGGATGTCACATCGAAACTCGGAGGTCATAAAGACGGTGCAAATTCCCCGACTATATCAGGAAGCAACTTCCCACCTCAGTACTTCACCGGAACGTCACTAACACGAAGCGTACTCTTCAAATTCGACCTCGTTCCTCCAGTTCACTGTCTTAGCAATCCAAACAACGACTGCAGACTCTTCGCCATTTATCTGGAACAGGATATCACGACGGTTTGTTGTGCGATTTAAGGCATGATATTAACAGAATAGGACACAATTTTCTGTCCTATCACTTCACATATTCGTATTGATGTTATTCAACTGTTCGTTTTCGGTTTCAATTAAAGCTTTTGTATTTTCTGCTAAGCTAAAGAGTATGTAAACGAAATAAAATTGGGATTAAAGCGCTGAATTTTTCTGTCTGGTGTAGCTACTTTAAGACATAGGCCTGTTAATTTCTTAAGAGTAAATAATTCTGATCACGTAGCGTGGTAACTTAGGGGCCGTCCATAAAGTACGTCACGCTATTTTTGACCATTTTACCCCCTCCCCCTGTCACAAACTGTCACAAAACTCGGACCCCCCCTAAAGTACGTCACACTTTCGACCGGAAAACTTTTCGAGGGGGGGTAGTGAGAGCAGTTTTCCCAAGAATTTTCGAGGGGGGGGTAGTAACAGGTGTTTTCCCATGACTTTCGAGGGGTAGTAACAACAGTTTTTCGACACCAAAAATTTTCGAGGGGGGAGTAGTAACAAGACTTTTCCAAGATTTTTATCCATAAATTTCACACTTTTGTATAAAATAAATTATAAATAAAATTTAAAAAAAAATAAATGTGTGACGTCACGCATGGCCTGACCCCCCCTCCCCCTGTCACAAACTGTCACACTTTCTTAAACCCCCTGGAGCGTGACGTACTTTATGGACGGCCCCTTATATGTGTACGAAACATAGTTCTTTTTTTATTAAGGTATACCTTATCTCTGATGCAGCAACTTTACTTTATAATTAGAAAGCTATGCAAAACTGTTATCTACATCAAAAGAGTCAAACCGAATAAGCCTACATGCACTTATTTAGAATCCCACAATTGAAGGGAGAACCTACATGTTACATGTAATTTCTTTGTAAAATAATTAAGATCGTGGAATATCAAAAGCGTAGTCCTACTTAGCGAAGTTCATGTTTATCTTTGCTTAAGATATCTAAACTCGTTGTAACTAATTTTATTAGTTAGTCTCACTATTAAGAGAGACAGGACAACGTTGTTAATAGGAGAAAGTGCAATAGCAGTAAGTATTGTACACATTTATTTAGAATCCCACGATTGAAGCAAAGTTCTACAACTGGACGGACGATGGGTCTGGAATTTCTAATTTCCACGTCGAAGTGTACTTCATGCAACCTGGTGCACAGAATCTTCTGATGAATGTAGGGTCACCGCTTATCCAATCTAACATCCCGCCAAATCAAAACAACTTCATCTATGTGTGTACAGCATCTGGAGTCTATTCCATTGAACTGACTGTTGAAGATCAAGCTGGCAACTCCGCCAAAGCCAGGAAGCTCTTCATCTTCAACAAAGATTCGAAGCTGACAGCGAATCCTAATAAACCAGTCTATATCAGGGAAGCAGATCCAGATAATGGCTACAAGTATATAACTAAATTCGATGATCCACAAAACGGAGGAAACATTCCACTGACCTTGGTATGGCCTGGACATTTCTCCAGCAGTACGCAGTTCGACGGTTCTTGGGGATATCCTGCTCAGCCATGGAACATTCCAAACGGGATTGATGACAGCTACCACAAGAGATATGGTCGTCGTTCAATTGATGCCGTGACCGATATGCCAGGTGGAATTGTTTCCTATGGAGTGGCATACATTGTTGACCAGAAAGGCGGTGGAAAAGGTTTTGTACCAGGTAATTGGGTTTACCTGAATGCAACACAAGAGCAATATTCACTGCCTATATCCAGCCTTGCTGATGGAAACACTATCGTCGTCTGGCTAAAGGGCGCAGACGCTTCAGGACAACTAACTGAGAAACTGGTTATTGGCGTCGACCGAACCCCGCCTGAAGTGAAAGATGCGACTTTTACACCCAATGGGGTCGACGAGTCAACGTCAAGGTAAATAATCTGTAAGATTGAAACTCGTATAGGTTGAGAGAGATTGAAAAAATTGAGTTTTAGGTCAATCTAAACATGAAACACGCGTTTTCCTTTACAAAGTAGGCAGTGACATATACGATTTATATTTCTACTATGATAGTCATCTCTTTCTATTCCACATATATATTGCTATCAATATTAATATATATATATATATATATATATATATATCAGCTGTTTCAAATTATTTGATGTTTAAATTGTAATTGGGCAAAGATGCACTTAGTATTTACCAAATTCAACTTAATTCAAATTCGGGTCAACTTAGGATCATTAGCATCTATCAATACCCGTGCGTATTATTCAATTCGTCTGTGTATAAACTGCATAATCTGGTTACTTTCTTGTTCTAGAATGTCGATTCAAGTTTCTGATACTTCAAGCGGAATTCAAGAAATTTCATTCAGCATCTACGATTCGAAGCTGAAGAATAAGGTTTATTCTGGTACAAGTGGTCCCCAGAAAAGAGATCCTTCGAAATTTCAAAGCCAGAGAAAAAGAAGGGTTTGTTTCATAGCTAGGAAACTACAGAGAGTTTGATTAAAATGGTTTGCATATGATGACTATTTAGTGCTTTAGGCTTTTGTTTTGCAACACATGGCTGGTTGAAATAGTTAGGCCTACTTAAGCTAATATTTTTCGTTCTACATAGCAGTCAAACGGACGACTCGAAATCAGCAGAGCGTTCGCAAGTAGGATATATAGGTTCTACTGCTAACTTTAATTTAACATTATCCTTTCAATTTTATTCTGGTTCGTTGGGCTGATAAAACGAATACTCTTGTATTTAACCGCTCGCGTGAGCTATGCGTTAACTCCAGCTATTAACCACCAAGTCGCTAAAAAGAAGCCCCAAAAAACTAAGATGCCATATAAAGAAATTGATGATTGATAAAAATATCGTGTAATCCTGAACTGTTAGTATTTTATTGCCCCATTACAAATATGTGCATAATATAGACCTAATTATTATGTATAGGCCTCTGCATCTTGTCTATACTCTCAGATGGCACATAGTTTGTCCCATATATAGTAAAATATTTAATTTTGGGCGTATGTGATTGTGATAGCCTCAATTTCCCATTCCTCACACGTTTCGTATGCTGGTATGAAAGTACAATTATACATCATGGATTCATGGATATACTTCAAAACAATGAAGCAATTTTTACTTCCCTTTAAATCTATTGTAATTAGCAAAATTGAAAGATTCCATACAGCTCTTTTACAGGATTTGTATCATTGCACTCGATGTGTGAAATGTTATGCTTTGCCCTTTATGTGCTCTGCAGGTAATTCCACCGTGCACACTGAATGACACTTCGTGTTACTGCACTCCATCTGGTGACTGCTACAACGACATTCAGACAGTCGACATAGACAACTGTTGGCTGGATCGTCTTCCAGGTCATACGTTCGAATTCAGATTCACTGTTACGAACGGAGCCAATCTGACATCGTCTGAACAAATCGAAGCTGTAAGTAACAGAATTTATCTACCAGACTCAGACACAGTTCTGGATGAAAATCTCATTTATAAAGTCCATACATTATGTCTCGTCCTAATTTTAAAATGCAGTGGGTCTTTAATACAAGTTTTATGGATCGATCAGTTTGAGCATTCTTATGGTGCAGTGTTCGACCACTGTTTTGACAAGAAATCTTAACATTTACCTTTGGTATACCACAATCTTACGTTTAGGGTTTTAAGTTTAACACTGAGAAAAAATTTGCCTTGCATTGGGAATATGAGATGAAATAATGTTATTGTTTGGCAAAATCTTGGCTTGCATGTCTTGCGTACATATTGTGTACATAAGTCTGTACTAAGTCTTGTGACTAATAGCAATAATCTGTGACGTGCATCTTCATTTGGTGTCTTTTCAGCTCGGTGAACTAACTCTTCAATGTCGTCGTAAGTAGAACTTCATATATAATCCACTGTAGGTGCATTTAATTGATTATTGCCAAGAAATACAAACCCAAAATATTCAACCAATTATAGTGTGAAAGATGACTTAGCCAGAACTGAATGTGTTGAAGAAAAGAACAACTGTAGTGCACGATATTTACTGTGAAATGAGGGATACGCTAAATTTTTGTTTGTTCCACAGTGATAAAATGCTCATTCTTTGATAATCACTCGCATATCACTCAAATATTCTCTTTTCAGCTTATATATTCATTCATTAATTCTTTTTTTTCTTTTTCGTTTTTTTCTTTTTTCTGATATTCTGATAATTTATTAAGCACCTCTTCAAGATATCTACTCACAGGCGCTCTCTGCGCTATAGCCTATTATAATGTTAAGTTTAATTACAAACGAATATATTACATCAGTTAGCAAAACAATGCACAGCAAGCTAGAAGAGTCACCACTGGCGGGCCAACGCACACACGAGGAACCAACCATCGGATTCCCGTCGACAGCTGAAGATGGCATGGATATTCAGAGTCTCTGAGCCAAGTGGCGTCGATAGAGTAGAACGACGACAGGTGACAGCGTTCGCAAACACGGTGACGATGCCGACGAGCAGTCCCTCACTGGTAGAAGATGACGCACGTCCGGCTATTCGTCGAAGCACCAAGGAGTACGCAGAAATGGCATTCGTTGTGTGTCGGTAGGTAGATTGAAGCGACTGAAGGTCGAGGTCACTTCAATGGGCCGCATCGATCGTCTTCCACCGAGTCGAAAACACGGCTACAGACGGCGTACATGTACACGACCGTATGGCTGACGCTCGACCGTACACATCAGAAGAATGGGCTTGACGCAGTCACAAGGCGACAAGGCGACTTGATAATAAAATGCCATCAAACATACAAAATCCCTGGCCAAACCGAAGAATAAGTCCGACACCTAAATCTTGCACCAGAAAACTCCAGCATATCTGAAGTTACTGACAAAATTCTGCTTTAATACGAAATAATCCGTTTACACATTATATTTATATGTATGTACATATATACATGTATGCGTGTGGGTGTGCGCCTGCGTGTGTATGTGTGTGCGTGTCTTCATAATTATAGTTTTCAATGTTTTACTGTTGTAGGACACGAACTTCCGATTGCTGGTATTGTAATAGGTAAGTGAAACACTGTAGATGTATGTGGGCCTATGCTGTAACATTCTGCAACATTCCATATATCAATCCTGCACTGAAATAGGCCTATAATATTAAGTTGCATAGCGCAAGGGTTACGAAAAACTTACGATAGCTTCATTCATAACTATTTACTGTGAGTGCTCTGACGATTACACTTATTGGGATCAGAGTGTATGTCACTTTTAAAAACCAACCCGTTACCCTTCGACCATGTCCAATGGAAACCCCCAAATGGAACCCCAAATTGTTTCCTGGCTAAGCCCCTGAGTTCAGTGAAGAGGTTTATGGCTGTCTTGTGACGACGGCATAGGTTTTAACGTTTTCACTTTGTTGTCAATTTATGTGGTGCATGTCTGTGTACTCGTTTTTTTGAGGTTCACCGGTGTAGTAGTCAGATCGGGATCACTCGAGTTGTTTTGTGGTTATTAGTTATCACCGGTTTTGCGCCCCCACGTGGTTCCAGGGCCGGATTAACGCATAAGCCAACTAAGCCATGGCTTAGGGGCCCCGTAACGTTTTGAGGCACCCAAATATCAGGAAACATTTAATCAATTTGTACCAAGGTCCTAATTGACAAAATGACAGTGGTAAATGCATGTATTATCATTATTTAGCCAATATTTCATTCGAACAAATCGTTAACGTACGGCTCGAACTTTGTGTTCAGAAGCACGTTCTTTTGCTTGGATTTGAGGTTAGGGCTCCCGGAAGTCTTAATCCGGGCCTGGGTGGTTCTACGGTCGCACAATCGTTAGGTCCAGTTTGTAATCTTGTAGGATGTATTCTGGGATTTCTGGTGCTGATTGCACTGATCATCGTCATCGTGCTCCTGGTCAGAGTCTATGTCTTCAAGAAGCCAATGCCACATCGATTGGCCAAAGTTCAGCGATCGATCAGCAATAGGTTTTCCAGACCGCAACTGGATGAAAACATCGCCTACGCGTCGGCAGGTGATCTTCACCAGAACAATAGACAACAGGTTTGTCACATTCATTCATTCATTCATTTCAGATATTTATATAGCGCCTCTTCAAGATTTCTACTCAGAGGCGCTCCCGACTACAGCGCGGACACTGAATCGGAGTTTCACGCCGAAGCGCATGAGCAATTGCGAGTGAAGGACTTGCCCAGGGTCCCTACGCGGCGGCTTGAGGTGGATTCGAACCCGCAACCCTCCGGCTGCAAGGCACCGAACATAGCCTACCTCTACACCACCGCGCCCCACATATTTGGGTAATTGTCAAGGAACTCTGTGGTTAAACAAAGATGCAGAATATAGGGCGCATTTTTTTTATCTCTGTACCCGGTTTGATTCTATATGTGCCTGGCTATTAATTGAATGATTGTTTGGTAACCGTTTACTGACATTAAATCAACAGCTATGAATGTAACCTGATGCGGTTTGACATCGGGAAAATCTATTAAACGAATATACAATAAACAGAGCTTTGCACAGACATCGATGTAGAGGTCAAAGGCTAAAACGAAAATGATCAGCCGCTTATGGGCTCGGCTGGTCTATTTCCAATCTTGAGAGTCGCCACGATACGAATTGCTTTAATTATACAGAACAGTGTTATGTAAATATTTTAAAAGCTGCAGTGCACTGCAAAAATAGCACTGCCATGAACCAAATGTTTTCGCTATCGATGCAGACTATTAAAGAAGCAGTCACAAGTCTCACAACCGATAGGTTAGGTTACATTAGCCTACTATAAGTAGTCAGTGTATAGTGCATATTTATGAGATAATTTTCTTAAATCAAGTTGACTGATCGTTGATGTATTTATTAAATCGGTTGGCAATTCATGCCATACATATGGGCCAGAACTTTTAAAATTTATCATAAACTGGCAATCATTCATCATTCAGCGGCGTCTAACCCGCCTGGAGTGGGAGAGCAAACCCCCACTCTGGCTGACATATGTAAAAGACTCAGAAGTAACTCAGAAGCGTTATATCATCGGAAATCAACAACACCCAGCTCATGTCCAAAACGTTTACCCTCACTTCTGGCAACAGTGGGAGATCGTTCTCCCAACCCCCAGCCCTCATTGGTAGACGCCGCTGCAATCATTTGTTTAAACAAGGTAAAGAGCCGGACGTTGTCAGTGTCTCATTCTTTTTGCAGTGCATTCTCAGTGTTGTCTCATTCTTTGTTTATCTTTAGGCTGAAAATTTTAAAACAAAGATCAGGCCTCAATCGACTTTAATGTAGGAACAATAGGCTTAGTGAATGAGCCGCATTTACGATTGTTTAGGATCAGAGTACTAGCCTTGCTCTGAACCTTTCGAATGTATACAGGTGACACCGAAGACAAACAAATGGAAGCCTACGAAGAAGACATCAAATGTCGAGGACACGTATGTGTACAGTTCAGCAGATAGAGATGACGATTATACTTCCGGCCCATCTGCTGAAGCCGATTCAACTGGAGGCCTGAAGGTCATTTCAAGTAAACAGCTCAGGTTCGGAGACACGATCGCTGAGGGTCGCTTTGCGGTCATCAGAAAAGCACAGCTGACACAAGGAAATGAAACATTCGCTGTGGCCACAAAAGGACTGATACGTGAGTGTTCTTCCGGTGTTTTCCTTACTCGATTCTGCTACGGTTATCTTCGTGACTTATTCATTTTCAGTGCATCAGGTTTCTGTTAGCCTTGGATCGTAGTCGTCATGTATCATCAATTTAAGAACGTAGTGGTTTAGTGACATTGCGGAGAGTGTGCGCTGATATTAAGGTTGAGGTTGTTCTATAGATTATTTATGGCTTGGACTGAGTTTAAGTCTTTTTCTTTAATAGTTTGTTAATATTATATTTTTCAAAAATTATCCACGATCTTATATAATTGCAGCGTCGACAGACAAGTAGTTACTTTAACTTAAACTGTTTGAATTGATGCCTATTTAGTAGGAAATCTCTTAAAATATTTTAATCTGCAAGTTCATTAATTAATTCGTTCAGAACTTTTAGACGTAGCCGTAGCGCCTCTCCAAGCCCAACTCCGGCGATAAAGAACAGGTTTCAAGTATGTATGTATGTATGTATGTATGTATGTATGTATGTATGTATGTATGTATGTATGTATGTATGTATGTATGTATGTATGAGCACTTGTTATAGCGCCCCTTCAAGATTTCTACTCAGAGGCGCTCCCGACTACAGCGCGGACACTGAATCGGAGTTTCACGCAGAAGCGAATGAGCAATTCATTCATTCATTCATTCAGAGCATTTATATAGCGCCCCTTCAAGAAACTACTCAGGAGCGCTCCCAGCCCAGCCACGACTAAAGAAAAATGACTTGAGGGACTTGTAGAACCCTGTCAGATGGCTTACAAGTAAAAACGGAGCTTAAGTGGTAGGTCATTCCAAATGGAAGGGCCAACAACCGAGAAAGCACGGCGCTGCCTAATAGCCAAGCGAGTCCGTGGAACAAGGAACTCACCCCTCGTCGCAGAGCGAAGCACCCGACGCGCTGGAACATCAGACACTGGGCGGCAAAGATCACGCAAGTAAGATGGAGCGCAGCCAAGAACACAACGAGAAACAAGAGCAGCAATGCGATATGAGATACGCTGAGACACAGGCAGCCAATGCAACACATCACGCATGTATGCAGAGACAGGAGAGTACTTAGGAAGTATTTGCGAGTGAAGGACTTGCCCAGGGTCCTTACGCGGCGGCTTGAGGTTGATTCTAACCCACAACCCTCCGGCTGCAAGGCACCGAACATACCCCTATACCACCGCGCCCCAAAAAGTGTTTGTAAAGGTTTGTTCAGAGTCCATTGTTAGAAGGACACGCAGATGGACTGAGTTTAAGTCTTTTGCTTTAATAGTTTGTACATATTATATATATATATATATATATATATATATATATATATTTCATATCTCGGCTGGTTGAATCTGCCGAATATGACTAATAGGCATAACAGACTTTGTTTGCATTTGTAAAAATCAATCTTGTGCACGTTTGTTTTTCAAATTGCTGCCCTGGTGTTCAGCATAATTATAAATTAATCAGCATGTCTCTTCTTTTCTCTTTTGCTTGTGCAGGCGGATATTCAGATGCCGATGCTGATGTGATGAACAATAAAATTGCTTACCAAAGCAGGATTCCTGCTCATGTCAATGTCGTTAAGTTTCTTGGACAACTGGAAGACGCAAGCGAAACTGGTATGTACTTTCTACCGAACAAATTCGTCTTCAGGACCAAAAATTCATGGCATTCATTGTGATTAAAAGTGGAGTTAAACTTCTAAGCATAGCAATAAATTTACCTAATTACTTCGTTTTCCGGAAAATGCAGCTTTTACATAGAGAAACAAGCAAAATAATTATTCTGTCATTGCAGCCTTAGTCTCGGAATACGAAAGCTATGCAGGGTTTTGTATATTTAATTTTAAAACTGAAAGACGTTTGCAGCTTTCTAAAGGCCTCTTCAGATACTTACCCGGATGGAATCATGCATAGACTTATTATTACGCTAAATCATACAAAACTCTAGCTTGATAAAACACTCGGGTTCTTCACAATCCAATTACACGTATGTAGTGAAATGTCTGTTTGTTTGCTTGCTTAGGTCCGATGATGGTACTAGAGCACTGTGAGATGCCTCTGAAAGATTGGCTGAATAAGATCGAAAGCATAAACAGCAATGAGCTGGAGGATATGTTGATATTCACAATGAACATCGCCAACGGTGTGAAACACCTGCACGAAAACCAGGTAAGACCTCAAACTTTTCTGACGACAAATTCTTCAGCACAAATCTAACAAATGCTGCTTTTTATGACCTCAAAACTAAATGGATTTAGACCTTAGGTTTACGAATAATGTGACTTTTACTTATTGCACTTTGTAGGCATATGCACGTCGTAGCCCATGCACTCTGTGGCTCCTTGAAAAGCCGATGAAGAGACTTGAAAATAAATTCTAATAAGCCTAATATCTTGTTAGTCTTGTCCGCCTTGATGCACGTTCTATAGTCGCTCACACGTAGGTCAAACAGTATAAACGTCATTGTTCTAAAACTGTGACATCGCCATAGATGACTCCGGAAGGCATGAGTTGTCGCTAAAATTTATCAAATAAGCGACACACTGATATAACTACGGCTGGGCAATGTCAAAATATAATCCATATGCGTGGCGCTTTTATATCTTAACCAAGTGCCTGCAATTATAATTATTTCCGTTTGGCATTATGGAGTAAGCAGAAAGACGGACACAGTGGACAGGTTTGAAATTACTTTTGACAGTAAATCTATTTATAGTGTATTGTATGTACTGAGGCTGCTTAAATCGACAAAATGATTAAACAACAATATATTCCTATTTATAATAATAATATTCGTTTATTAATTCTAACTGACAAGTACGCAGTAAGTTTACATATGACATAGTAGTAACAGATAATAACTTTTAAAAGGAGCCGAATTTAACTGTATGATAGCCTGCAAGGCGACCATCTGTCCTACTGCTCATTTTACAGTCGTCCCCTAGGGAGTTGAAGGCTGAGTCAACCTTATGGGGTTAGCCCGTATTGAACCGGCGTCCTTCTGATTTTCCTGCCAGCTAGTTACCATTGAGCCATCTTCCCTAGCTCGCATTCACAGAATTCACAGACCACAGAAGCGATTCGTCTGATGTTTGAAATATTTGTGTTCAGGTGGTACATCGCCGTCTTGGGGCCAGAAACGTTCTACTGAAGGAACAACACGGAGGACTTGTGGCAAAACTGATTGGATTTGGTCCAAACAGAGAAGACAGAGATGGAGAACAGGTTAGTCCGAAATATCAATCAATCAATCAATCAATCAGAATTTATATAGCGCCCCTTCAAGATCCCTACTCAGAGGCGCTCCCGACCCAGGCCATACGGAAGAATGCAGTCTTCAACAGTTGGTGAAACTGAGAACAGTTTGGAAGGTGTCGTAAATCTAGTTATAAGTGGTTATAAGTTATCGTTATAAGTAGCTATTAGAGTTACAGGACTACTTATAAATCTTAAGCCTATACAAATGTAGGCCCTATTCAATGCTACTCTCCCTCAATATAGTTCTTGTGAACAGATGTAGCCCTATCTTATTAAATGCTCATGAAATCTCGTACTTTACGTTACCGAAGGTGATCGCTTTTCTTCTCTTACACCAAATTAAAGAATTACACTGTTAGGAACAATAAATAATTAGTAGGCCCTATACATGTAAATCTAAAATTATCGATGTTTGTACTCTAGAGACTAAAAGGTTTTGTACATTTGTTTCTTGTTTATGACGTGATTGTTTTTCCATTATAGTTAAAGATAAATTGGTTATCAATTTATGGAGTAGATAAGATCTTGGAAATATTAACGAAAATTGTATTTGCCTTGTGGGTCTCGTGTAATAGACTCGTAAGCATTGTAAATACCCATTGTCTCGTTGTTTATAGGCTTCTCTTCCCGTCAAGTGGCTTGCTCCAGAAACACTGCAAACCATGAAGAGCGGTTCACCAACTTACGATAAGAATTCGGACGCCTGGTCGTTTGGTATCACTGTCTGGGAGATCTACTCCAAAGGTTTTAAATATTTGTGTTCTGCAACTACTTTATATTATTACCTTACAATAAGCCCCAGTCAAAAATTAAACTCTGTCTGTCTTAAGAACTCACGAAAACTTCACCTCTTACTCTCTCCGCACAGGTCTTTCACTGAAAACTTGAAACGCTCTTTGTCCACAAATCCTGTCCTGATTTCTCCTCTCTCCCCTTACTTCTCTCGCCGTTTCAATTCTAAACACTATCCACTGTTGTTGCCTGTATGACTATTTGCCTTCCCGACCCTTGTATCTTGACTTGGAATCAATTCTGACCTTACCTTGCTTATTGATTTTGTTTTAACTGAGCGCCTGTGGATAAGCTGGTTCCCGCGACTTAGCTATTTTTCGGCGCCGTAGAAATTTCGAGATTGCAATTACGATAATATGACGTACAATATTAGCTTTATAGGCGAATTCAGCTTATACCTATATTACATGTTCTACGGGATCATAGGCAAACTTATTTGGAAATAACGCCTATCTGAATTTCCCATCAGTCTGTTTTATTCATGATACCTGTGCAACCTACTTTTACTTTCTTTTTCAGGCGAAATGCCTTATTCTGATCTGCAGACAGATAAAGTGAAGAAGCTGTTGACAAAGGATAGACGCATGATTTTGACTCGTCCAGAAGCATGTCCGGTTGACCTGTAAGTCATTGTAAACATTCAGTAAGCACTGATGTCCTTGCTTTAAATAAGATGTCTTATAAATCGCCCCACAAAGTCAGATATACTAGTTTATTAACAGGCGTTTAGTGGAAACAACAAGTCCGCATAGTTCGTCTTATTGCTGGACCAATTTCAGTGTCAGGTCGAAATGAGAAGAGACCAAGCGAAAGTGCTTGTGAGTTGCTACAGTAGAATATGTTCATTGTGTCGTGGATGTCGTACGTATGGTTGAAGGGCCTTGGCGCCTTCGTGAGTTTCTTGTAAGGCGCTATATAAATGGCCATATACAATGTTATACATACATACATACAAGGGGGAAATTCGGACAAGACTGTGGAAAAGTTCTGGTTTGAGTTGTGATATTTCAGGAGAAAGACCAAGATAATGAACGTGAACGTAGGCCCTATTAACAAAAAAGATCTGTCGAAGGTCTTTTTGGGAGTGGATGCAGCGTAGGCTATGTTAAAAAACGGATTCAGCACTTTAGAGATAAGTTAACCTGCTCAAGGCGAAATAAAAATAACAGGAAGAACGAGTCGAGCGGAGATGGATAGTGACTAGCTTACAAATTTAAACCGCGGTCGAGAATATAAAGCTGAATTTTCTACAGCCTACGACCTCAACATCTAACACTGTTTATCAATATTGACCGTTGTGTAGGCCAACTAACGTTTATACTTTTATGGTATGCATAATTGTGGTCTTCGCACTGGGAGCGCCTCTGATTGGTGTTCACTGTGATAGGCGCTTTATAAATGTATAAATACAATACAATAAATACAATACAATGTATTACAGTTTTCAAAATGTTCTGGAGCCATGTTGGAATTTCACCGCTGGTAGAAGACCAGATTTTGTTGAAATCTGCTCAAAGATCGACACGTTCCGCAACGGAACCGGCATGGAACCACTTGGTTACTACACTTCAAAGTCTCCATATTCTGGCACCTATAGTGATCCAGCTGAATATCGGCTCTACGACGAGGTCGCCTGAGAAAGATTATCGAATGATTAGTGGAACATTCATCTAGGCCAAAACATGCACCAATTCTATGTCGAAAATATTATTACTCCGTTATTATCATTAATGAAATAATTAAGTAATAATTTTAAGTGAGCTTACTAATGTTTAACTATTACATTCAGTATGAGGACCCAACCAAACACTGTGACTAATTTACTTAGAGGTGTTGTAATTGTAATTGTAATTGTAATTGAATATTTGCAGTGCTTTTTTTCAGCCGGAACGGTCCAGAACGCCGTTCCGGGACCTTTTTTCAGCTATTAAAATTTTTTTTACCTAATTTAAATTTTTCATTAAAATTTTTGTAAATTATTTAGATATCTTTATTTAATCTAAGTGCTTTCAGTGTTTATTGAAATTGATATTATATGAAATAGAAATATTACCATAAAATATGCCACTACAACTGTTCTGAATTTGTTGAGTTCCGGAACCTTTTTTTCTAGAAAAAAAGCACTGAATATTTGTATAGCGCCACTCGCAGATTCAGAGGCGCTCCCGACCCAGGGCTCTAACAAATGTTGCCAATGTATTGCCAATTTACAAAATTTAGGTAAACCATGATAGTTCATTAACAATTGTTCGTAATCAGTCGAACTAATTCACTAGCATAATATTACTTATCTGGATGACTAATTGTAGACATAGCATAATTACATCAGCGTCGGGGTGTAACAATGAAACTGTAAACTTAAATCGATTGCAGACTAAACTTAGTGTTGTAGTTGTATTAAGTTTAAGTGAGCCTCGTGTAAACTACAGACTCTGTAGCAAGTTACAAGTCATTGAACGAGGAGTCTCTATTATGTAAAGTCTGAAGATAGCTTCATCGTCTTGTCTATGCCAAGCATTATCCTAGCTTTGATTGCATGCATAACCGGGTGAAACAAGTAAATTAGGTCAATCTTTAAATACGTATTAAAGGCCTACATATAAGTCGTAATAAATCCATATAGGGGGTCTATAAGGGGGTCATTGATACGCTCCAGAAACATAGTAATAACCAGCAGATGTAGACCTATTTTTGTGACAATCAATAGCAGTGAGGTTCTACGACTAGTGGGTCCTACTATGGCTCGGGAGATATCTTGGTAGCGCGATACTTAATACCGTGACACTTAATACCACGACAATTAATCCCGACGATAAATAAACCCACAGACCTTTAATACCTGTAGGTAATACCTGTACACACAAGTACGACTAGGCCTATTTGTACGACTATTGTCCATACATAAAGGTGCGTCTCAGGATATAAAGTGCGTCTCAGGATTCTAAACCGGTTAAATGAAATTAAGTGAGATTCAATTTTCATTGACCATGGATGCGAATTTCGGCTGTAGTAGCAAAGGTAGACCAACTGTTATACATTGATGTTCCTTCGTGTAATGTCTCATCTGTCTAACTCGTAACGTTTATAAGGAAGTTAATGAAACAGTAGGACCTAATAGTGAATATTGCAGTTCTATTGCTTTAACAGAATTTTACCGATTTAAAACTTTATTGTGATTGTAGCATTAAATGTCGCGGTATCAAAACTCGTGTGATTATATGTCGTTTGGACTAAAATGTCATCAGGATTAAGTGTGATAGGGATTACTAGTCAGGTGTTAACTGTCGTGGTATTAAGTATCGCGCGTATTAAATGTCACCAAAGCGATATCTTATACAGCCTACGAGGGTTTACTGGGCTTTTGTGTCTTTGTATTTTGTTGTGAACCCTATCGGCCGTCGTCATTCCTCATCATCGATCCATAGCAGCAGTCCAGCAACTCTGAGCATGTTATCATGTATTTATGTATCAATACACTTAATCTGACGCCTTTTAGGGAGGTCACAAAAGCGCTGCAACTGTCAGCTCTCTTTGGATTCCATTGGTTTTAGCTCTGCTCATGCGCAGGAGCCACATCCAGTGTAATTGTCTGAACTTTGCTTGCTTTACTGCTTTCAGTTTTTGTTCTTAACTTTGACATCATAAGGCTAGCGTCGACAGCGCTATATGATGTAATAAAGTCGCTAAACTTAGTGTCTACAAAATTAACTAACTAATTAAGATTTGTCGTAAAATCTTAACAGCATGGCCATACATTTTTGCAACGAGGAGGGGCAGAACCATGGCGTGCAGAATTTTGGGGAGGAAGCAGAAATCCTGTTGGCTGGCTTGTCCATATTCCTAAATGGAACCCATGATAGTCACAGATGTAATGTAACAAAACATTTATAAAGCGCCACTAAAGAGTCTCTCAGAAGCGCTCAACAGATGTTAGCATAAGAATGTGCATTTTTGTGCTACAAGCAAAAAAAGATATTTTTGTGTTCAGGAAGAAATTCTGAACAAAACCTGATATTGTGCCAGTTGAAACAAATTAATTTTTTGTTGTTGAGTTTTTTCACTTTTTTACGTTATTTTATCATTCCAGCTAAACTCAACTTAAATGCTGAGCAATGTAGCCGCCTTATTTAATAAATTCAAAAGCTTAACAAAAATAATGCTGTATTTATTAATACCTTTTATTTGCATTCACAGTATATGAACAGACTGGAGCACTTTAAAAGAGTAAATGAACAACAGTAAATCAACAAGAGCAAATGAACAAAAGACTGTAAAATCTTGACAGTTGACTTGTCTTACTCTCATGCCAGCAGACAACAACTATACAACAACTATGGTGTGAGCATTCCAAACTTGCAAAACGCATCAAAACAGATCTTCCTCACAACCGTGAAAGACTCAATAATTGTTATAACCGCACAGATACTAGTTATTTTTATTTACATTCTCCATCACATTGGAGAGTGACAAGCAGACTTATTAGATAAAGAAAAACTATAAAATCTTGACAGTTGATATTGCACTTGTCTTACTCTCATGCAAACAAAGAATAACAGTTACTATATACAACAACTATGGTGTGAGAATATGTATCATAACATGATGAATTGTCGGTAAACTTGTGGTAGGCCTACTGGAACTCGTGGGACAAACTGTACTGCTAAATTTCAACGTGCTTGTTAAAATCCACCTCTACTAACGTTTGCACTGGATGTTGGGCCTAGTTGAAGACGCTGCTTCGTGAAAAGCATATCAGATTATCTTTTACGCCTATAAGTCAGTCCATGACATTTTGGTGTAATTGCTTCAACTGTACTTTTACCTAAAATTCAGCTACGTAGGATTGTTATAGGCCCTGCTTAAAAACTGTACGCAGGGATAGGCAGTAATTGAAATTCACCTTGTCACCTTGTGCCGTCGATTCGCTGAATCCTAGCGACCGTCATAGTCAGCCTTCTCCATGTGTTCCGATCTCTCGTCGCCTCTCTCAGCTCCGGAATGTTCATCATCATCGTCTCGTGTATCTCCTCCATCCATCTCTTTCATGGTCGTCCTCTTCCTCGTCTTCCCTCCCCACACGCCAGCATCATCTCCTTTTCCATGCCGTCCGCCCGCATCACATGACCAAAATACATCACTTTTTGTCTCGCCGCTCTTTGTCTCAATGTCATCTCTCCTCTTAAGTGTCCAATCTCTTCCAGTATATGTTCATTTGTTCTCTTCTCAGTCCAGGGGACCCTCAGCATTTTCCTCCAAATCCACATTTCGCATGCTTCGATTTTCTTCTCTAGTGCTTTGGTTTTTGTCCATGCCTCGCACCCGTACAGCACCACTGGTATTATTTCTCCCGCTTCATTTCGTTCCCCAGACCATATCTACCATACGATGCTTCTATCTTGTCTGATCTCCCCACCTTTGCGTTGAGTTCGAGACTAAGTAATTGAAATTACGTAATTGAAATTACGCAATTTGTAATTTGTTATTTTGTAATTCAATTACATTTCCCATGTAGGCCTATTTTGTAATTTGAAATTACATGTCATGTCCCAAAGTATTTTGTAATTTGTAATTCAATTACATTTTTCCAAGTAATTTGCCCATCCCTGATTGTACGCTTCATGCTAATAAATTAGTTAACCGCAAATTATTGATAAAAGTCATACAAAAATAAAGCATATTGTTTGTATTAGAATGAAATTGACTACAATAACATTTGAAAACATTAATTCTCAGCCTTCTAATTTAGAAGCTTAATCTATTCACAACAATACAATTTGTGCTAACGCTACATGAAAGTAATAACAGAAAAAATTCATCTAGGTTGGAAATCTGAAACAATAAAGAACGATTTGATTTGAGTCAGAATTTAAGACTTCAACGTCAATCTGCATAATCAATACAGCAATATGAGAGTTATTGTGTTGGTAAATAATCAATTGATGCTGCATGAAGATGCCGTTACTTCTTCCAGACAGACTGGTCAACCTTTCCTTCGGTAACTTGAAACACAAGGAACTGTTTAGTTCCTGCGGTTGATGCAACATACAGCTGACCATTTTCGGGCTGAAAATGAATGTGTTTCGGATTCTGCATTCCGAAGCTATCCAAAGAGATGAGTTCACGTATGTATTTCCGTTCGGGACTAAGTAAGTGAACTTTCGTTTTGGTCAGGACAAAGATGAATCCAAACGGATCCATGCATGCTCTGATGGGCGTCTCGCCAGCAGTACCTGTGCTTTGAATAGTCTCGGCAACAACTCTCAAGGTTTTGTCATCCTCTGTTTTTTCTCCATAAGATACTGTGTCAACAGCCGGTGTTTCATCTGCTATTGCCACTTTCTCTACCTTATTTGCTGGTGCTTCATTCTCTTCTTGCCCTGCATTTATAATTGTGCCTTCTTCTATGGATATGGTTTCCAACCCTTTCTTTGTTTCTGTGGTTTCTGTAGTGTTGCCTACTTTCTCTACTTCCTTCTCTGCGCCTTCTTTTTCTGAATGGTTAGACTTTGCCTCTTTCGGTGATACCAGGTAAAGTTCGCTTTCAGTTGCCACTATGAACTTATCCTTGACGATTTCCATGGAATGAGAGGGACGAGTTATTACCCCAATCAGGCAGATTTCACGAAGTAGAACTCCTAGTGTAGTGTACTCCAAAACCTTGGCGACCAGACTGGAAGTGACAAGGACGGTATGGCTGCATGTGACTGATAACCCATTGGGGATGCTTTGCACCAACCACTTCGTTTGTCGAGCTCTTGAATCAACTCTGTGAATGCTAGTACTCGTCTGATCCCCGATATACAGACAATCATAGTAGCTGCAAGACACCATATCAGTTGGTTTCATAGGTGGTAGAAACACAAAACTCGATGGCTTCATGACCTGCGCAATCCCTGGATTGGATGCACTGACCTTCAGGTCATACACTTCTAGGATATTTGATAGACAGACTGTTGCAGCAGGTGTCGCAGTGGAAGGATATGTCATTGGAATATCAATCGTTTTGTTAGAATAATAGGTGCTCGATACGAACTGTGAAAACGATGCCGTTACACTTAGTGATGTATTGTTGCCAGTTGCCTGAATATTTATATTCGTGCCATAAAAACCATAATCATGAGCTTTCTGGGGTGATCTTAACGTCAGGTCTTGATTGATGCTTGAAGGCTGTCCTATTTCTGTTGGATCTAGGTTAAATGTAACGGAGTTTGTCACATGTGGCAGATATCCATCCGCCTCAACCAAGTGAAGATCAGAAATCTCCAACTGAAGTGTTTTTCCAGTTGTAGCTTTCGAGTAGCACAGTTGCAGGTGGAAGAGCATAGAAGTGCAATGCGTGTAACTAGTACGATAGTAAGTGCCACTACCATTTACAAGAAAGGTATCTTGCAGCTGCAACCGGATGAGACCAGTAGCTAATAACCGTCTCTCAGCCGGGACAGATGCCACTGCCTGCCTTTCTGTACCCAACAAATAGAATTTGTTTCCAATTGTTGTAATTCCTAAGATTTCTGTACCAGCGTCTAGTTGCAACGGTATTGCTACTCTTGATGGCAGATAAGCTTCTGTGTTATCTGAAATAAAAAATGTTACTATTCTAAATTGCCAAATGTAAACACGATAATAAAGAAAAGCAAGCATTTAAATAACCGTTTATCAACTATCTCAAAACTTCGATTGAATTAAATAAACTGCCACACTCCTCTCTAAGGAGTCGCGCTCTACTGTATGGTCGATCCTACATTAAGCTGGCAAAGCTCTTGGCATAACCTCGCTTTCTCATCTGCGCTTAATATAATATGCCTCTCAGTGCAGGCTTCAGAGGCTGTAGTTCTGTCTGTCTGTCTGTCTGTCTGTCTGTCTCTCTCTCTCTATCTCTCTCTCACACAAACACACTGTCTGTCTCTGTCTGTCTGTGTGTCTGTCTGTCTGTCTGTCTGTCTGTCTGTCTGTCTGTCTGTCTCTCTCTCTCTCTCTCTCACACACACACACACATACACACACACTGTCTGTCTGTGTCTGTCTGTGTCTGTCTCTGTCTGTCTGCCTCTGTCTGTCTGTCTCTGTCTGTCTGTCTGTCTGTCTCTGTCTCTCCGTCTCTCTCACCACCAGGTCATATTTTGCTAAAATACCTAATTTCTGATTGTCTATTTCCTCTTGAAATAGACTCTGCTAAGAATGCACTGAGCATATTTTGAATTTAAAATATTTCCAATGGCATTCCATAACTTTTAGAAGGAATTATGGGTAACTGTGTGTCGTTTTATCTTACATGTACGTGTACTTCACACAGGACCGTTAAACTTTCTCTCTGAATGGAACTTAGTTGTGTTGTCTTGAATTTATGCTTTAAATTTCTTTTCAGTGACAATCCCAGTCATATACATGTATATACAAAGGAAGGAAAATTTCTTGCTGTTTTCAACATTAAGAGGGCCTCTAATTTTCTTACCAAAATTAAACGAACGAAGTCATAAATGGACAGCCAAACCTAATCTAGGAAAGAGAATACTAGTATCGTTTCCGTTCTAATAATTCAAATAGCGTCACAATTTTTCTCTCCATTCTACGTACGTGTTCTACGTTGTGCTTTAGATTGTAACAATCTCCAATAGTCTGTATTTTTACAAACTCAACCTGAAGTTGATGATGATGATGATGATAAATAGGCCTACAACAATTATTTCTACAGCGCCATAATACGGCATATGCCATTACAAGGGCGCTGCGACACAAATTAGAAGTCACACCTAACGGTTTCCGGAGAAAATAAGGTTTTCCATAGGCCTACCTGTTCTGTTGTTGAATACGACAACCTCTCCGACGGAATTTTCATCGCTGTTTTTCAAAAGCTGTCCGATGTTTAATGAGTGAATGTCTATGTCATACGTGCAAAAGTCGTTGTCCAACCGCATTGTGTGCAGTTCGGCTGCTCTCTTCTTTAACATGCTGGCTAGACGTGTGACATCAGCTGGTGTTGCCTTCATCATCACTTCCTGACTGTATTTCTTGAAGCTATCCATCATTACCAGAAGATCTTGTATTTCGTTACCGGCAATCTCGAACTCTTTCAGTTTCACGCTTCTCACTGATGCCAAGTCTTCAAGAATCTGCTTACCATGAGCTTCTACAAGCTCACTCATTTCCTTCATCATATCATTTGCCAGGACTTCTTTGTGCTCGATCAGTTGAAGAAATTCTTCTTTTTTCATCGCCAGTTTTTTCTCTTCCGACAAACACTTCTCGATGTGTCCAGAAACCTTGGTGACGTCTTCCTGCAGATGCTCCAGAAATTCTTCGGCTACTTTTGCGACGTTTCCACACTTGTGCGTGCTGTGGCATTCAACGTAGCACGACATGCAGATCGACTTCTGACAGTCGGAACAGAAGAACTTGACAATCTCATCCTGGTGAGCTTCGCAGTAGGTTGGACTGATCTTCAGAAGCTCATCTGGTTGTTTCTTGCCGAATTCGACCACCAAGTGACACCTGTTATGTCTCAGTCTATTGTGAACACGAAAGCACTTCCTACACAGACTTTGGCGACAATCGAAACAGTAGACGGTGGCAATTTCGAGTGATTGATTCGCCTCCTCCTCTTCGTCATCGTCCTCATCATTTTGTCCGCTACAGGCATCACAGGAAGCGTTCTCGTTTGGCTTGCGGGCTACTTTGTTCACATCGATCAGCTTGAGAATGAAGAAGTTCACCGGCAAATCTGAAAAAGGGACATCAAACTTAGCTCTGCAGAGTGGACAGGCCAGTCCCACTTCCTCGATCTTCTTCGTTTTTCCGTAAGCCTCTAAACATTTGAGACAAAATGTATGGACGCAAGGTAGGACTCGAGGATCGACGAACGTCTCTGTGCATATGGAACACTCCGTTATTGCGTTTATCTCTTTCGATAAAGACATCATAACCAATTTAGGAATCTGTATACTTCGTACGCAACTTGGATCAATCGGCGTCTAACAAAGTCTGTGTATGCTATAAGTTATAGACGCTGGTCTTACGCATTGAACCTATAGACCCACTTGAATCTTTAATGGTTTTCGCAAAAGTCTTATATATATAATTTTGATTTTGTATATATATATATATATACACGCAACACGATGTATCCAGCGGCCCTTAGCCTATAACTCAATTAGACCTAATGGCTAACGGAAATTTTTAAAAGCTAAAAATACATCTTTTGGGAATATGTGTACGATCCAAATCTAAACCATTTCGGGAAGTGTCTGACACAACTGGTCAAATGATTTAGTTTATTCATATATACCTATATATACCTATAAGCTTATAGAAGATCGAGGTATATATTCACACATATATATACGCCTATCCTTATAGCCGTAGCAGTTGATGGCCTTTCATCTGTCTGTTTCGATTTGTTTCCAGAAAATTGAAACTCATAGTAGTAGGCCTACATGCGTGCCAAATAAATTCATCCACTCAATCTGCATAGGCTAATTATTGACTTAAGCTGTACTTAGATGGGATTGCAGTAACCTGAATAAATGCGATCGTTACCATTTAAACAAGCAAGACGCGTTCAAGTATTGGAGCTAGGCAAACAAACTGAGGCTGATCAGACCATGAGTGCACCTGCACGACGGTTTGGCACGATTTTGGAGTGGTGTCAATTTGCTATAGGGACATATTGGATTTCACGTAGGCCTAACCCTGGTGAAAGGTTCAAATACGAAGCGGACGATTTCTTCAGCAACAATAAGTCTAACATGATTGGCAAGTTGTCAAGTTGTTCAGCCATTAATATCATACGTTACAACTGTCTAAACAAAAAGTTAAACGGTAAAAAGACATGGGCCTAAGGCGCAAATTTACCTATATATATATATAGGTAATGAAAACTCTAATAGGGGGCACAAAACATGTGCGAAAGTTGTGTAGGCCTATTTGTGTATATTAAAATGAGTAGTTTAGAATAATTTGTTCTGAGTTTCTGCTCATTTTTACTATTGGACTTAACAAATAAACAAAATAATCAAATAGTGATTTTTTCTTTTGCGTGTGTGGGGAGCCTCTGGGGGTCCCTGTCCGGCCGAACATGTTGAACATGCCTTAATCCGCCTCTGAGGCTTTATACGGATCCCATATGGAAATATGGGACTTATGGGTCCCCGGTCCCACATCGGCACCATAATGTAGGGAAGCTGGCGGGCTATTTTCTAGTTGCCTGTGGTCGCGACTCGGTCACGTCTTTGATTTTAGATTTTTTTACTATGTAGGCCTACATCGAATCACTTGCTCAGACCGTTGTCACGTACGATAATGGCTGAGACAACTTTGACAGTACAGTTAAACTGTGTTGGATCTTAGATCTCGACTAAAAATTCGTGTTTTCTGCACTCATTTCATCATTAGACCGTTTCGGCAAAGTTCTTTGGTTTCGGTCCACTGAAATTTCGTTTAGACTTTTGACCTAGCTGGAATTTGGTAGCCTATGCACGGACTTTGCTTAGTAGCAGTGACGTAGGCCTATAGCAATGGGTTATGCAGGTGGTTGTGCAATGCACAAGGGCACCCGATGGCACAAGGGCCCCGGCGGTCAGACAACCAGAGGCTTTGCTTTCAGAATTGTAATAAAATCAACATAACCAAGCCCAGTTAGCTACATCGGTTAGTGCGTAGGCAGTGTCTCATGCTCCTCTGTGCAAGAGAGCATGCGGATTGCGGTTCGCATCCCGAAGGTGGGTTATTTCAGAGACGACCTAAAAATCTCAGACTATGGCACATTAAATGGCGTGGCGCCTATTTAAAACGGGCAAGTGCTTCTGAATCGTTTCTTCGAGTCGCCGACTACCTACGAATTAGGCTACGGCACTTAAATTTCCACTATTTATTTATTTATTTATTTATTAAAATCTAAATGTAGGCCTACAGCGCACTCACTCAATAGGCCTAGTGAACAAATCACAAAGCTATTTCTCAGCCTTAGTTCGTTGGCTGCAACGTTCAGCGCTCTGTTGCCTTCAACACTGTTTGATGCCTCTGACGACGAACTGTAGGCCTAGTATATATAGGCCCTATGCAGTAGTGGCGTACCGTACGGGGGGCAGGGGGGGCGAGTCGCCCCGGGCGGCACTTGAGCAGGGGCGGCAAAATAGGGTTGAAGACAAATAAAAGAAGGAGTGAATGCAGAAAAAAAATGAAAAAGTATAAGAGAAAGAAATAAAAGTAGACAAAGAAGGAAGGAAAGGAAGAAAAATAATCCAATAAATAGCACACAGTGGCGTAATGAGGGGGCGAGAGGAATCTGTTTTTGAAAAAAAGAGGGGGAAGCAAAAAAGTCATCAGAAATTTTTTTGCGCGGAAGTAATAAAGAAAATTTTCCGGAAATTTTCAAAATTAAGTGCCAAGGGCGGCATTTTGGGCCGTCGCCCCGGGCGGCATTTTAAGCTCCGTACGCCACTGTGCAGCGGTCGAATTGTTAGCTAATCAGTCTGATACAGGGGTGCAAAAAACCAAACTTTTTTCAAAATGAAAAGTTGGTTTTTTGGTTTTTTGGTTTTTTATGGTTTTTGTTTCTGAGATTTTCCTATTTCGGATCCTAAAACTAATTAAAATGCCATAATACCGTTCAAATTAATCAGATGCATATAAATGAAATTAACTAGAACAGTAGAACCGTAGAATGTCATAAAACGAAGTTAACAAAGACCATACAACAATTGCCAAGGGAGTTAAAGAGACGCCATTTTTGGCATTTAATTTAAAAATTTGTAAAAACCAAAAAGCAAAATTTACGGTTTTTTGTTTTTTTGGGGTTTTTTAAAACCAAAAAAACCAAAAAACCAAGCCTTTAACAGCCCTGGTCTGATACCGACATTTCGCTTGCTTTTCCAGCTCAGCTGTTGTCATTTTGCTCACGCTTTCGTTCGTAGTTGTCAACGAGGTCAATCATCTTCGAAATTACTCATAGGCTATTAAAATTATGTTCTGCCTTCTAGGCCTACATTCAGTGATGTCTGCATTGCGTAGCCAACATGTACAATTGCTGCTGTCTTCGCCTGTGACTGTTGTGACATGTGAAAGATCATTTTCAAAACTGAAGCTCATCAAAACCTAGGCCTATCTACTAAGTAGCCTACCCAAGGACCAATATACACAGGACTGGAATCTCCTTATGTAAGCGCGTTGGAGAGAAAATGGCGGCCCATGGAGCCTGGCCACCTAGCGACAAAGGTGTAGAAGCTCATGTTTACCATGCTAAACGCCTATCTCCGTAGTTTAGATTATTTAACTGAAAGTCATTAAAAATATCTTTACATTTATTATTATTTACCTTTCTTCGTTCCTTAGAAACTGAAATAAAAATAATTCTGATTTGTTTTCCTCAAATTCGTGCAATTAATCGCTGAACAACACATCGGGTTCACCATGCATTTTTACGTCCAAAGACGCTCCTTACACCCGCATCGCCAGGTGGCGCCAGGCTCGTTGCCTTAAACCGGAAGTACACGATATTATCGCGAGTAACCAGTCCTTTAATATAGAGTCCTTGTAGCCTACCATGTCAGAAGAGCGGCGCGCGGAGCGACCTGGCAATGTTGTCAATAGAAAATGAACATGCCAAAAACCTTGACACTTCAAACACGGTGGATATTTTTCGCCCATGCAAGAGAAAACGCGCAAACGAACGTTTTAACTGTTAGGATTCTTTTTCTTAGGCTACCGTAGACTTGACACTTGTGACTTGTCCAAATTGATTACCTGACCTTGTTTATGTTATAGGCTAGGCCTACATGCATGCAGCAGCGCTTTTTTCACAGCGTTTTTTGTCTGCAATCGAAGGAGGGTTCAAGGAGAGAGGTCCACCACCGAAGCTCTGCACAAGGGTCCTCAAAACCACTAAATCAAGCAATCAAATTTAAAACTGGCAATCATTAATTATTATTAATTAATTCCTTAATCTCATCTTTGTGTTGTCACTTCTGTATGCATCATTGGATGCTGTTTTGGATCATTAGGCCTAATTGTTTTGTAAAAATTATTAAACTCCGACTTAATTAATTTTAATCAATCGTTTTACCAATTTTATATCCTATCAGTCATTGCCCGTTAGTGAAAGTCTGGAATAGACCTATTGTTTGCCTCTATGCATTAGGAGTATGAGCCTAATCAAATAGGCCTAATTGCGATTCCTAGACAATGCTGTTATAGCCTATGGGCTTCTTAAGGGAAGTAGGCTAGTCGTAGCCTAATGGCAATTCTACAGCGCCCAACAAAGTGAAGTCGCGGGAACCAGCTTATTCACAGGTGCATAGTCAAAACATAATCAATAGGCGGGGAGTGAAATCAGTTCCAGGTCAAGATCCAAAGGGTTCAGACAGACTCTGACAGAGGCAGTTTTTCCCACCCCACATGTTGAAACAGATTTACGGCCCTACAGCTGTAATGGCGTGTGCATTATAAGTGACGCTACATAAGCTCTTGGATCAACATTATTAATATTATTCGGTGTTAATAATAATTAATTGTTAATAATTTGTTGATAACGAAAATAAGACGCCCCAGGCATTACTAGTCTTACGATCTCTTCCTCTTCTGCAGATGCAGTCGCACTGAAATGTCGATAGTAAGGATATACTTACTTACTTTACTTACTATCGACATTTCAGTGCGACTGCATCTGCGCATGTGCGGGCGTTGATCGTTGTCACTTCCGGGTTAATGGAGCGGCATGTTGTGATGGCCGTCGATAAAATCCAAGGTTTTCTGGTGCCCGAGGTCCTCGTCCTCGTCCTCCTGCAGATATGCAGCCTCTTTCGGCCGCTCGAGGCGCTGGGCGAGGTCGTCTATGCGGTCAACTGCGGAGGGTCAGCTCACATCGACGTCTACGGCATTCACTACCACAAGGACAACCTCAACGTTGGATACGCCTCGGACCACGGCAAGAACCTCGCCATTCGCCGGGTCCCTCAGCAGGACCAGATCCTATACCAAACGGAGAGATATCACACCGGCGACTTCGCCTACAACGTACCGATTAAGGCCGAGGGAGATTATGTCCTGGTTTTGAAATTCAGCGAAGTCTGGTTCTCCGAGCCGAACCAAAAAGTGAGCCTCGAAAAGCAGTAGATGACACGTAGTATTATAATTTAAAACTCGGAATTTTGGTGGTGCCCCAAAAATAAGAAAAATCGTATACAAACTGCAGCTGGTAGAGGAAGTGGTATGATTCCAGTGGTATGCAAATGATATTTAAAAACTGGATGCTAACTGATGCAGCTTCCGAGAGCAAAGGTTGTACTGATGCATTCAGCGTGAAAATTAAACTCCGATTTACATTAAACGAATTGGCAAATAACACAAGGGGAATGGACGTGACTACTTGCTTTTATTGTGCTATGGTAGCATGCGATGCCATTATCTATTTAATGAATCAATAAAATCATTACAATTTCTATTGCAGTATGTGGAAAATATGTAACCAATTTTATATCATTTTACTCTGTATTATTTAATTTTCTGTTATAGTCTCCATGGGTATCGTATTTCCTTCAAGGGAAAGCACAAACAGAATAATGAACATTAAAGTCTTTTCTGTACTTCATGTTTGTTCATTTAGTTTAAGTTCATTATTTTCAGTTGCATTGAGTATAACAATTAGTTCTAACATCCTTAATCTAATTAGTGTGTTGCCACTTCTTTCATTAATTCATTATAGAGATTTATATAGCACCTCTTCAAGGTACTCAGAGGTGCTCCTGACCTCGGCATGGCTAAAAAGAACAGTTTTAAGACTAGAGTAGAATGTGTGTCTTGATGCATCACCGGATGCTGTTTCAGGATAATTTTTCTAAAAACTGCTATTAAAATACGTTTCGTTGTTGATATTTAGCCACACTGCATAGCTTCATAGACATTTATGTCGAATGTACTGCAGCATACCTAACCTCAATTGACTCCTTCAAATCTGGACTCAAGAGTTATTTGTTTTCTAACGCCATAAGTGGTCATCATCATTATTATTATTATTATTAAGCTATGTTGTGTTGTGATGCGTTATCTAGGTTTTTGATATACGACTGAATGGAGAGCATTATGTGGTTCATGATCTTGACATATTTGCTGTGGCTGGACTTGGGATTGCTCACGACGAGCTCGTTCCGTTTTCAGTTCGCAAGGGAACGTTCAGAGTGGGACAGGAGACATCGACATTTGATGGAACTCTAAAGATAGAATTTCTAAGGGTATGTTGAGAGCCATAGTTGAAACTCTAACTTTCAAATAACAGTTTGCGTGGTTCATTTAAATGATCTGTGGTTACAGATGCGATGATTAGACCTAATTTCCTTTTAAGTATGCCCATGTAATATGTGACCCAAGGAATCAAAATGGTTCACATATAGAAAATTTTAGAATCTGAGTATTTTACATATTTTTAAAGACCACAGTTTTGGTTTAAAAATAGATAAAAACATTTTTGTTATACCTTACTTTTTGACAAAGTTATGGATGATTATGTGTCCAAGTTTTGGAAATTATTTTTAATTGATTTTAATATGCAATGACAAAAACTAGAACAATACCCTTTATAAAATCCTGAAATACACATTGAAATCATGAATTTCATCAAATGTGAGATATCAGAAACGTAAAAAACATATTTTTTTACCCATTTCCATTAAAATGTTAAAAATGAGCAAAAAAATGACTTCTGATCATATTTTGTTGTTTCCTAGCAATGTTATTTGCACACATCTGACTCATTTTATTCCCTGGGTCACATATTTGAATTTATTAAACTATTTTTCAGTATTTGAAAGAAAACAGTACACACAATTTTGCTATGAAAAATGAGACTTCATGTTGTAAATTGAGAAACAGAGTCGTTTAGTTATGTTTTAATTGTTGTGGTCTGAGACATTGTTCTGAAATTTTGCAGAAACACAGAGACAATCCTAAAATCAATGCAATCGTTGTTATGCGTGGAAGAATCGAAGGTACGAATCACTATGTTGTGTTAGATATTTTTGATCATTTGTTACTGTAAATTACTTTGTCAAACTCCATGTTGTGAAACTTTCTGCTCAAAGCTTCAGGAAGAAATGAAAGACTTACTTGTTCACGTCATTTGACTAAGCCAAGCTGCTACTAGTGCATGTGCAGTGTACTTAGTTTTATTAACCTGCGCTTTATAAATCTTCATACAATAATAATAATATTTGAGAACCTTCTTTCAAGTTTTGTAGGTATTAATCTAGATTCCTTTCCGCTGTCCTGCAGTTTCCTTAGACTTGGGAATGCATCAGAGTCTGAAAGAGTTTGCAAATGTGAGGTGGCAATGCCTTAGTTCATATCTTCTCTGTCTCTTCATAAAACAGTTTTACTGATTCACTTTCTAATGAATGTTTCAAACCTCTGCTGAATTCTGTTATATAATGAATTTTTAAAGTGATTAAGGACAAAACTGATGTAGTACTTCTTCAACATACATACAGCAGAAATTTCCAAAAGTTTGATCATACAGAATGGTTTTTAAGCACTTATGCAAAAGAGGCAGAATAGTGGTAAACCATCAGTGTTCAAATCTGGAGCACCCACACAAAAACCAGATAAGTATACATTCATTCGTTACTTGAATTTGTATAGCGCCTCTTCAAGGAAACTTCTCAGAGGCGCTCCCAACCCCAGCGCGTCCATATAAGACCATCTTAAGATGAGAGAGGAATGCCTGAGAAGGGGTTCCACAAAGGGAGCGGAGGCCACTCATACATACGTACGAAACTGTAAATATGGTTGTGATTTGGTTTTTTTCTGTCTAGATGTTCCCCAGTTGCCTCCATTGCCTCAAGTAGAGCGACCAGAACCAGAGGAAGACGAAGAAGAAGAGACCCAGGAGAAGAAGGTGGCCAAAGAGAAAAGACGTCGCACGGCCCCGGAGCCGAAGATAATCGATCCATATGCCAGCGAAGATCCATCGAGCATGATCCTCCCAATACTAATTGCCGTTGCTGCCTTCATACCACTGGTATTCTGCCTGTGTAAGTTATAATGATTGTTTGTTGACTACCGTTCTCTCTATCGATTCTGTATTTCAGCAGCCTTGGCGACGCAGGGTCTTTTCTGTAGAACAACCCGAGAAACATGGTAATGTAATGTAACAGTGACCTTTATGTTGATGTTTTCTGTTCGCTCGACTCCATCTGCTGTTAATGTATGTTAAGACGTCTTTTTGGATGATTCGTTGTCTGTGAGATACGTTCTGTTTAGCAATACTGAATGAATGCGGTTTCTAGGCTGTTCTGTATTTTGTATATTCTTGGTTTTGTTGGTATATGATATACCGGTCAGTTTCATCGGGCAAATATAAATATCTGTTTAGGATCACTCTTAGTTTCCATGCCAAGAAATTTGGAGTTTATTTGATTGCAGTTTGCTTCAATTCGTAAGTTGGATTATAAATATATCTCTGCGTGAAAGTAACTCAGAGATTGTATTTTACTAGATATACAATCTGTTAGAATGATTGCGTGGTTAATTTGTGTGTAATAAATTTGTTATCTGATTTCTGTAAATAATTTGGTTGAAGCTGTGTATTTCATTATTTTAAGTTCAGATTGATATGTAGCTCTGTGTTCCTACCTATTTGCTCCAAGTGTAGCTGCATTTCTTGTTGTTTTTGGGATATGTCACTGTTGAACCTTTATGCACAGTCGTACTATTAACGATTAACCTATGTAACGAGGGCATAGAAGAGAAATTCAGCAGTTTGTTTTGGTTCCATATTGCAACAATATATTTTAAAATTCTTTTGCACTTCACGTCTGCCTCTAGATTTCATATTCAGCAAGAGATATTGTTAGGTTGATTGGTTACTGGGCTGCTTTTACCCGTCATTATCATAATTAATTTCTTTGAGAATTGATTGAGCACATGTACACGGTAATTAGTTGAATTTCATGACTTGGTTAGAAATTAAAGTTTAGGAAATTATTTGAATGTGGCGAAAGTGTCGTTTCTGTGGAATTTTTAATTAAGGTGTATGCACAGTGTCATTGAAATTTTTTCATAATTGTTCATTTAACCAAGGTAGTTTTTTGGTATGTTTCGCTACTTAACAGTTTCAATTGTAATGGTATTTGTTAAGTACTTTCAATTCAATACTTTGCTAGTTTTAAAATAATTTTCTGTTAAGTATTTCCTTTCACATATTTGTTACTTAATGAGGTTTTGTTGATGCTGTTAACGATGTACCTAGAGTTTGGACCTATTGTGTCAGATTCGGGCTAATGTCTTTTTTACTTGTAGTTAAGGTTTTAATTTGTTAGTTTTTTTCGTTTGCTGTTAATTGAATAATGCTTCAGCTAACTTTCGTTTAAGAATTTTGACTTTTACATTTTCTGTAAATAAAATGTTGTAACTCTTATAGATATTTGACTCTTGTTCAACCAAGTATGGTAAATGCTTCAGAAAATAATTTTATCCTAGATATTACTTGTTTTTTTCAAGAAAACTACAATGATAAGGACACTTATGTTTCTAGTTTAGGAGTTACTGCTTTCTCAGTAATGGCATTTCTTGCTGATAAAAACACCTGCACAGTTAAATTGTGAAAGCATTGTTTAAGTAGAAAAGTTTGGGTAGTGGTCACTTACTCGTCGTTCTTGGCTAGACACCATCATTTTATGCACACCCCAAACCATAAGAGGATTTTTGTAAGGGTACTAGGTTCACTTCTTGACCCTGGCAGGAGTTTGAATTCTAACATTGTTCTGTTTCCTAGCCATCAAGTTTTGAGGTTGATATAAAATTTACCTGAAGTTAATTGAAATTATAATCGTAAGTAACTATAGAAATAATATTATAGTAATAAATAATAACTAACTGTAGACATTAAAGTAGAGTAACATTAGTTGGTTGTAGCACGTGTGGCATTTTTTATGAACATGGATGTTATTGAATAAATCCTTTAGAAATAGTCACCTGTTTGGATAATTGATACATGTTATTACTGTAATTTAAATCAATTATTTTAGTACTGACTAATGAGCTGCTGAACTCAAGGAAGACTGAAAACTGCTCTCTAGCAAATAAATGGATTGCTTTATGAAAATGCTTTACAAAATGACATCCATGTCAAAAACTATATCAGGTGTTTATTATCCATCTAGTTTAACTTGCGGAAATCTTGCTTGCTTGCTTGCTTGAGCCACAGGCTAAAAAGTCAAATCTTGCGACGACTAATTCGATCACTTACAATCATTCAATCGTCATGAAACTTGGCAGATAGACTCGCCCTCGCAGACACTTCATTCTATAAAAATTTCAGCTCCCCAAAAAGGCTAGCTTATAGAATCGGGGACTCAACTTTTCAAATCGGGGAATCCCCTTTTCCGATACGCAGCGTTGCCATTGGCCAGCGTTGCCATTGGCCGCAACAGAAACGGGCGTGCTGCCTCATTAAACGCACGCTAAGTCGTAAAATGAACAGCGGACTATATATTTGTAGAGGTAACTGCTTCATAAGACCCATTATAGGATACTAGATGGATATAGTAAAAACTTTGTTTTTACGGGCTGTATTTTATTTACCAATTATGCTTGACAGATCTGCTTCAAGAGCCAAATATTTTGGATTTTCTGCTGTCATTGTGGCATTAGACTGTAGTTTGAAGAGTTCTATTAACTGTAAAAAGTTTCCTTTACACAAGGTGAAACATTATGAATGCCCTGTAAGGCCTGTATGTCAACTGAGAACATACATGTGTCCATTTGAACATATCAATCATTCGATCAGCCAGTCAGTTCGTTTTCCTGATGTACAGTTTTCTTCAAAGACGAGGCATTCGTTTAGATTGCTATTTGGAGGCATTCGTTTAGATTGCTATTTGCTTTAGGCTGGCTTAAACTTTGACGCAGTGCAGATGCGTAATTTCTCTGACCTTGTGTGTCTGCTGTCATTTTCATGCTTAGATTGATACTGCAAACTTGTATTAACGAACCGAGTCTTTACACTGAAATGGAAAGAAAGAAATTTTCTTTGCAGAATTGAGGCCATAATTTTTTTAGGTATTCCTGTAACCGAGATACGTTGATCGAATACTTGTCTAAATCAGTAAAATGCCGTTGAGCTTGACTTTTCATTGAAGTTTTTATGAAAGATCAGTACATAAATTGCACTTTACGTGGAAGGTTCTTAATTTCTGTAAATAAACTGAAAGTGCAAAGTATTCACAGAATATGTCTGGAGTGTGATGAGATGTTGCAGATTCTTGCAGTCGTGTGCACAGCATGTTATTGTTCTTTTTAGTGGTAGTGATCACTTGCGCTGTTAGTTCTGATTGCGTCATTGCCATGTTATGTCGCATCGTGCTCATGCATGTCATACCTGTTGCTATTGCTGTCCGTCCAGTGCTTGCGTAGAAGGCTTTGCGATTGTTCCTAGTTCTGCAAGTTTAGAGGCACAGTCGCAGTTTTTATGGTTGATAGCCGACACCATTCATGACGATTGTGTCTGGTTAGATACCGGTTCCTTACATAGTGTGCCTAGTTTATTGGAAAGATGAGCTGCTACATGTGTTTGAAGTAACTGCATATCAATGTCCTGTATATGGACCACCGATTCATATGTGATGTAGTAGCAAGGTATGTAGTAATATTAATAATAGCAAAGAGAAGTTCATGCAAAGTGTGCAAGAAGGTTTGAGTGCTAGGTATTGAAACAGAAACATCAACAAATGGATTGTAACGAAGGTGATGAGGAAATTTAATGTAATCGGATATAAAATACAGATTGTATGTAGTTCTTTGGTACTTTAGTTCTTGTTCTGTACTTTAGTTTTTAAGAGGTGTATTTGGATCAAATGTTTTTTGGACATGTTAGTTTTTTCTGAAGCAGAAATGTAATCAGGACTGACCCCAAGGCTGCAATGCTGAAATTTCTTCTAGGTTTTTTATTGTTATGTGAATCATTTAGACTGTTTGCAAAAAGCCATTTATATAGCACTTTTCCAGAAATTTGTAAGACACTGAGTGGTTGGGTATTAATTTATTTATTTTGCATTAGATTTATTGGAAATTGCTTTAAGGACACGAAAGGAAAATGCCTAAAAATAAAAGTGCTTGTGAGCAGACTGCCACAGGAAGTCAGAAATTGGAAGGTGCAAGGTTTTTGTGAATGGTAAACGATAGATACTTTGTGACTTTAGTTAATGCACCACATTTATTGCTTTGGCTTTTCCATTACGATTTTGCAATGTGAACATAAAATAAGAAAGTCAAAATGTTAAATATCTTGAAAGCAGCATGATGGAAATGTTAAGACATCATTAAAAGCAGCATGGAAATGACACTGGTATGTTTTGTCATGTATTGCTTAGTGTGTAGAACAGAAATGGATGAGATGAAGTTTGTCGACAGGTCTGCTAGTTTCTCGTCAGTTATTTTCCATTTCAACATCGGTGGCAGAAGTCCACGTGTTATTGTTTTTGTGATTTTTATTTCTGTTGATTAATTTTTAGCATGGCACTTTGATCTTGAGCTTATTTTAAGTGCTCCTGTAAATTGTTTTACTTACCTGTAAAATTGAATTACAGTGGTGAAATTTGTTCTGCTTTAAACTGATTTCATGTGTAAGCAACTGTTGTTATAGTTGATTGTAAACGATCACATTCCTTAGGTAAGATTACAACTGTGTTAGCACTAATGTAGGGTGTTTACGCCGACGAGATTTCGATACAAACACTTTTCTGATATTTCTTGGGTGTCTTGCTTGCAAACTGAAATGCTCAAAGTTCCTAATCCAGCTTCATTTACATGATTCTCAGGTTTCAAGCTTGAAATCTGAAAATGGTTTTTGTTCTGATAATACTGTGAGTGATATGATCAATTGCGAACTTTAGTTTTTTTAATTACAAATATGCATCCAAGGTATTTCTTTGCTTTTCAGACAGAATTGCTTTTAAAAAAGTGTTTTGCAGAGTAAAGGGAGTCTTGATTATGTTATACGAGTACCGGTTTAACAGAAATATTAAAACCAAAATTGTTTGTGTTAACATTCGCAAAGATGTAACTCGGAGCAGTGATGTTATTCGATGCTGTTGGTCATATAAGCAGTGCTGTTTAATGTCATTATATCTCAGTATTAATATTAATGCTGAAACCTGTCTGCTATGGTGATTCTGCGCTAGATGAATATGCGAATCGGATGGTTAGACTTCGCAGACTTCAATGAATTGGTGTACCAGTGAATCAGCTAAGATTCCATGACCAATCCTGTCTAGTTTACATAAAAGCAACACCAAGATGGTAAAAACATGGTACAACCACTTACTACTATTACTTCTCTTTACTTGATTAGCCAAAGCGAACTAAATGTCTGCACAAACCAGTCAACATCATAAGTGCAGTAAGAGGTTGCAGATCTTCGAATTTGATGCTGAAAACTCTGGGGCGTAAACACAGTTAACGTAGAATTATTAGAATTACAAAATAATTGAAATGTTGCATTACCCTAGACGTGACCGGTTGATATACGGAGTGGAAACAGATGCGGTTTTAAAGCGCCTTTAGTGGGTTTGCCAAGAGTGCAACAGCTGGTTGAGTAAGGATTGTTGAAATGTTGTATCTCTTTGATGTTGATAAAAAATATTTGAAACAGACATTCAGGTCTTCCTTGATTTCTTAATTGTCCACTTTCAGGGTCCTTTAAAAACGTATTGAAGTCTAACTTTTAGTACGTTTTAGTGTTCATCTTGAAGTCAAGCATTGCCATTTTATTGTTACACTGGAACCTCTCTGGAGCTTCCCCTTGCAATTAATTATTAAGGGAAAATCGTAAGTTGTTTTGCTGGGTCTGGTATTAGAGTCATGGGTAGACAAATATTAAACTTATTTTAACGTATAAATTTAAAGAAAAAGAAGCTCATGGGTGCACGTAGCTACTAGCTAATCAAAGAAAGATGGGCATAAACTCGTAGAAATTTGATTTTTTTGCGTACCAGTTAGTGACACCCGACGTACCACTAGTGGTATGTGTACCACCGCTTGAAAACTGCTGGTATAACAGATTATGAACCCATAAACTTGGTGGGCTAATTATATTAGCACTATGCACCAGATACTAAGGCCCGTCCCAAGGATATCTGGGGCCCTACACAAGTTTTATTTTGGGGCCCTACCCCATTGGGTACTGGAATACGTCATAAACATTGTGCCTAAGAAAGTAGACCCCTCTGGCCTGAGTTAGTTTAAGTAGCTTTACTGAGCATTATGGACAAAATTAATAATATTTTATAACCTTAGTAGGCTACCATAGGTTTACTACTGTAAGGCAGTGTCAGTATGTTGTACAGAATTTTATAGGTTTCCTATTCTTGACTTTTATTTCCCGACTGACGTCACAACTCACAAGTAATATATTTAATTTAAATAATTTAAGAATTTGTTACTTTGCACTTAATTTAGCGGCGTGCGATGTCATTATTATTATTTTTCATAAATGGTATTTTGGAGCCCCACTTTCGGCGGAATCGCCGTCGCCCTACGCGGTTGCGTATTCAGCGTATTCCTAGGAACGGGCCTGCCTCCACTGCCGTCGCCACCACACCTCTACCGCCGTCGCCACCAACCTCCACCGCCGTCGCCACCAACCTCTACCGCCGTCGCCACCAACCGTCCCCGCTGTCGCCACCAACCTCTACCGCCGTCGCCACCAACCGTCCCCGCTGTCGCCACCAACCTCTACCGCCGTCGCCACCAACCGTCCCCGCTGTCGCCACCAACCTCTACCGCCGTCGCCACCAACCGTCCCCGCTGTCTCCACCAACCGTCCCCGCTGTCGCCACCAACCGTCCCCGCCGTCGCCACCAACCTCCACCGCCGTCGCCACCAACCGTCCCCGCTGTCGCCACCAACCTCCACCGCCGTCGCCACCAACCGTCCCCGCTGTCGCCACCAACCTCCACCGCCGTCGCCACCAACCGTCCCCGCTGTCGCCACCACCTCTACCGCCGTCGCCATCAACCTCCACCGCAGTCGCCACCACCTACACCGCCCCCAACCTCTACCGCCGTCGCCACCACCTCTACCGCCGTCGCCACCAACCTCCACCGCAGTTGCCACCACCTCTACCGCCGTCGCCACCAAGCAATATATTTAATTTAAATAATTTAAGATTTGTTACTTTGCACTTAATTTAGCGGCGTGTGATGTCATTATTATTTTTTTCATAAATGTTATTTTGGAGCCCTAACTACGCGGTTGCGTATTCAGCGTATTCCTAGGGACGGGCCTGCAGATACTTGACCTATCAACTTGAAATCACATCAAAATCAAAGTACGGCGTTATATGACGGGCATGTCATAACGAAGGCCTAGCATGTTCTTGATGTGGTTTAAACCTGGGATCCATATTATTCCTAAAACATTATATCAGCATTAAGTTAAAAAGGTGTAGGCCTATGTTATGGGAAGTTAATTTCTCCTGGACTGTTATGTGCTGAAACTCAAAGTACAGCCTTAGATGTGTTGTATCTAGACTTCAACAAAGTGCATTTTAGGAACCCTCAAAAGCAATATACTGGTCATTACCTACATATGAAAACCAAGACGCTTAATCAAAATATTAACCCAGTATCTGCTATATTCTATCACTTGCCACTGGACAAATGTTTACACCCACGGCTTGATAACTTCACAAGATGCAAGATAAATGAAGCATCAATTAACCATAGTGCAAACTCATTAATCATATGGCAATTAGCCAATGGCATGCTATGGCACAGCAACAAGAGCTTTAGTAACCTGGCATTTGGACCACACTATAACCACAGGCAGACTCATTTACTCAGATAAGTGCACTGAAACCAAAACTAAATTTAATATAAATTAATATGGTTGTCTTGCACAACTTAGCTTCACACTCTCCCTAGTTGGCTCTTGCTTTCAGTTTCATTTTACTGGCCTAAGCAGAGCTTTAACCATCAAGCAGCAGGAGAATATTCTGACTGTACATAGAGATAATTTGTGTGACTTAACCATACACCATAGGAGCACGTTATACTAGTAGCAGTAAGGGTAGCAGTGTGTGTGTGTATCGTTTTAAATGCACAGAACTTTGAAAATGCTGCTAATATTTAATGCCAGGAAAAGACAACAGAACATCACAGCACGAGACATCTTTGTTAGTCAATGCACAGAGTAACTGTGTTAACGAACAAACTTAACTTGTTCTGAAATCAAGTCAACGGAGATACATTATATACCGTACATTATACAAAAATGCAGCGCAGGCTACTAATGACTTCAGACAGACTCCAGGCCGCTGACTTCACGCCTCGAAATTGTTCTGTTTCATCGCAGCATTGAAAAGGTATGTACAGTACATATTTCTGTAACTGGCTGATAAACATCAATGTCAAAATAGTCTCTTGGTTCAGTAAAACTAATGCACGAAAGTCAATATATTCACAATGTAGTGCTACGAAAGTCAATATATTCACAATGTAGTGCTACGAAAGTCAATATATTCACAATGTAGTGCTACGAAAGTCAATATATTCACAATGTAGTGCTACGAAAGTCAATATATTCACAATGTAGTGCTACGAAAGTCAATATAGTCACAGTGTAGTGCTACGAAAGTCAATATATTCACAATGTAGTGCTACAAAAGTCAATATATTCAATTAATATTAAACCGTTTGTACATGAGAATGTAGATGCACTAAACATTACTGGTCAACGAGTAACTGCATATTAATTTCATACTGGCCTAGTGGTTCAAATCTCAACTCTAATTTCAGTTTGTATTTACAGAACAAAAACCAGTTACAGTACTCATTTGAATCTTCTATTGGTAATTATTTTTACTCAAAACAGAAACTCCTCCTTGATCAGCAACATAACTTTCCAAAGTTTAATGATTACCTCTCATGCCTACGGTGATATATTATTTCTCATTTGTCTGTGCCTCCGTATTATGCATTCCCGTGCCAGGTATATCGCTCCATTGCTGCTCTGGTTCATACTTTGACTCGAGCACTCTACTCGTCTTCATCGAGCACATCATGCATAACAGACTCAATATAAGTGTGATGCAAAGTCAATCTTCTGCTCCAATCAGCTTTCAAAGCAGTAGGTGAATCGTTAATTACATGAAACCGCACAGAGCAGGACATGGAATATCTCTCCATTGCACGTTGTCATATGAACAAGAGTCAGGCTCCCAGATACCTTTGTCAGCTCCTTCACCCACCTGCTTTGGGCATCTTGTGCCAATCTCTTGCGCTGTTCTCACCAGGTGATCTGTGTTCCCATGACACAGCATAGCTTTAATATCTTTGAAGTAGTCTTCCAATTACTATGCAAGCTAACGTGGCTGTGGAAGGCAGACCTCTTGCAACTCACTGCTTTTACAATTTTACCTGTATCTTCTCCGAGCTGCACTGCTGGAAGCACCCCTTTGCAGTCTGTTCCGTAAGAGGCAACATCCATATAACATCACAACCTGCAGATTTTTACAGCAGCACATGACAAGGGCCATGATTATTATGATGGTCAGACCAAAAGAAACCAACTAACAAACCAAAATGAATAATTTCATGCATTTAACAGTACATGTAGTTATCAACATAATTCTACTCTTATTGTTGCCACAAACGCAAACTTCAGACAGCTCACTAAGATCAGATGTTAAAACATTTTTATATCAACACCGGGCTATGTGACACTATATGACAAAACAAGGTCAATGTAACTGTTGCAACAGTCATTGAACTACTAATAACCATATGGTAAATTAATTGCATTGGAAGCAAGTACAGTATTCATGGCCTTCTAACATCAAACTGTTTAATATCCATTAAACCATGTCCACATGTTGAAATTATGCCTCTAATGCAAGTCGTTTAATTAATCAATCATTTATTTATCAAACACCACATGAAATAATAAATGGCTGTTTCCTTATTAACAAACAGAGCTTACACAAACAGGTGTGGCTATTGGCTACCATGATCACTGATATGGTCATGCTTTGAGAACTATACTTTGATGATATGATTCGACAAATGCTATTCACATAATTTAGACAACTAACTCCACAGAATAATGATTACTGTCTGAAAAATGTGACAACATCAGTGCAGCACAGCATCCTCCATTATCAAAGCATTTGGAAGCATGGCATAATCTCAAAAAACATGCATTTTACAGAAAACAGCAGACAAATTACACAGAATTTACCTATCAAGCAGCATATTACCCATTAACGGTAATATACTACTCGATCAATTCAGACATTAAAAGCTTAACCTGCTCAACTTCCATCAGTCGTGCACCAAAGCCCAGGGCTAGTAACCAATGCCATAGAAATTTCATGACTAAAACATTTTATTTTTGAAAACAAAAACCTAAGACAAGTTAAAATTAAAAACCTATGATGGGCATATATAAAACAAAAATGTAAGTAAAGTAACTCTGCAAAACAAAATGAATAAATTTTGTCACAGAGCAAATCTCATTCTTTTGCAGTGCAAAACACTACACTGTGGTACTGTGATGATTGCAGGGAAAAACCACTGAAAAGCAGACTCAAAACTGAAACCTATCACAAAACAAACCGCAGTAAGTATAACGTGCAGCTAAGTTTGACAAATAAATGCAAACTCCAAATAAATACATAATCTTAAAAGAATTTCATCATAGCCCACACCATTTTTTAAATGCTGGCAGCAAGTGTCTAAGCCATCAGATAATCACAGACCCATCTAGACAAAAGCAGGAGTTCATGAAGGCTCTGCAAAGCAAACAGGTGTATAAAATGATGATTAAATTTAACACCTGGTCTTTTAACCAGCCCAACAGGCCAATCTCCCTTTTGCAAAAGACTTCATCTGCACTAGAAATTATAATCAAGACTCGTCCATTTAATCAGACCGACGCAAATGTTGAGGCTGACTTTCCAAAAAGTCCTTCCTCAGTTTCCTCATGCACAATTGGTTTTTGTGGTGGCTTCCAGAAGCATCTCTTTTTCTTAAAGCAGAACATGACAATGACAGAAAGGACTATGATGGCCAATGCAACACAGCATCCCACAACAATCCACATAACCTTGTCATCGTAATTTGCTGGAGCAGATGTCGTAGTCGTACTTACTCCATAACCTGTTGAAAAAACACAGCAAAACACAAATTATTATTGGCAATTTCTTGTTTGGGGTTCTGCAAGGCTTCCATAGAAGTAATAACAAGAACTCCCAGATAAGCGTAGACCGTAGAAACAGAATACTGCACCCATGAGCAATAATAATACTAAAAGTAAGGCGTGCAAAAGAAAATTACTGTAGGCTTAACTATCTATATCTATTCTGTTAGTAGTTAAGATTTGTGTCTTGTGAATTGCATAATTGTACACTGTAACCGGTTGCGGTTTGTCAAGCGGATTGTTGAATAAACGAAAATATATTTTTTTAATTTTTTTATTAACAATACAGACTTGTATAAACATGTAAGACGAATGTAAGTCTTGTATGTCTACCTACTTGTGCCAGTAGTAGTGCTCAATGGAACAGGACTATACCTACTTCTACACTAATCTGGAAAGTTCTTGTTACAAGTAATCATGAACTCCAAATTTATAAAAAGCTACTCTAAAGCTAAGCTTATTCACGAGCACTGCGTTGTGTCAGAGGAGTTGTCCAAGTTATATGAAACCATCCACGCGCCAAAATCGAAGAATTACATTTCAGTCCAGCAAGTTACCTTACACACAGGGCTGCCGATAGAAATTCCGGGCCCCTAACTATCCTTAGACTTTATGAGAAAATTTAAAAAAACCAACTGAAATAATAATAGTGCGGGTACAACCCTTCAAAATTATATCTATATATGCAACTATTGTAGTTAAGTGTCCGTAATATTATATTATAAAAGGCATAAATCATAAACTTTGAATAACTGATTATAATATTTTTCATAAGTTGATTGCTGGGCCCAGCCCGGGCCCCTAAAAGTCGCCGGGCCCTGGGTTTTTGCCCCCCTGCCCCCCTCTCGACGGGCCTGCTTTAATACACATGAGTATAATTTACGCAAACTTTACTCAATCTGCAGAATAATATATAAATTTATAAGGCTCATATACTGATAGATCCATGGGATAGATATGTAGATGCTCAAATGTTCCATTTTGAGACATTTCAAATGTTAAGCTCTCCTCAAGAAATATCATGCTAATGACTGCATCAAAAACTGAAAATATGAGGTGTTTAGCGACCTGCTTCCAAGGTAATACCTGGGCAATTCTCCCTGCATTCGAGTTGTTCACGTCCGCCATATTGATCACCGCAGACATACACGCAGTCACGACACTCCTCAGCTCTTTCATCAAAGTAATTTCCAGCGGAACAAGTCAGGGCCATTTGTCCTGAAATTCCGACCACTCGATTTATTTATTTATTCCTGGATTCCACAGCAGCAGCTGTCGTCAATCCTAAAACCAAACGCCACATTCATGTTTTTCTCTCAAATAGCTGATGTGGCTGTTTCCCAGAAACTGCGTTCAACTTTCAGTAACACGATAGACCAACACAAAGTATAAAGAAATCTGTTTATAAACCAAGATTCAGAATTACCTGAGATTGACACACAAAAAGCAGAATATAAAAATCGTTTTTATAAATTTTATACCAGATGACTCATTACAAGGTGACTGAAGAATAAGAAGACAGTGCTAGCAATGCGTTCAGATGAAAACTGAAATTCATCCTGAAATCAAACTTACACGGAAACAATCGCTTAATTGAAACAAATTACCGCAGAATTAGAATCTATTACTTCGGAATTACATTTTATAAATCCGAATATTCTACATAAAACGTTTCATTCGGTCGCATGACAAAAACAACGAAGTGACGACCAAGAAGTTTCTTCGCCAGATGGAGCAATAGCATATTATCCTATAGCGCCGACTTACAAGAAGAATATTCTTTATTGAAACCAATAATAATTATTGCCTACCGCACTTTGATTTACACAAACGCAATAATAATATAGTCTTTATTAATTCAAACAGAAAATTACGCAGGATGATTACAATTCAGTATGAACGGATGATCACAAGTTTTTACAGGAGTCGAATTTAGGCTAACTGTCTTCCAGCTACAATCCGTCAATGTTCATCTGTGGGTGTCAATTTAAATCGAAATTAAAAACTCATCTATTGTCATTACACTATGACTAAGAACACAACGCAAACGCGTTTTCGTGCAAGACTTGTCTTGTTAAAGCGCGCTATAAATTTCTAATTGCATTGTATTGTAATTGTATTCGGCAGACAAGCAAGGCGTCACGTCCTATATCTCATTTTACCAAAACGCCATTTCGCAAATGATAGGTCGAGTCTGGGGTCGAGTGGACCTTTGGGAAGGTACGGGAAGCGATCCCGCTTCCTACTGCTCTTCACGCCGTTACTCTTGTGTTGCTGTGTAGCTATTTTGGTCAGTATATCTGTATCTGCTCACCTGTCTTTAACTATGCCATACTCTGCATTTAGTGTGTTGGCATTTTTTACCAGACCTATAATGAGGCTATTATTAATTTTTATTACTTAAGTCATTATTGATACTGGAAATAATTGTGTTGCTGTACTGCTGTTATTTGTTATTATTACTATTATTTAAGTTCTAATTAAGTAATAAATACATTTATAAATAATAATCAAGAAAGGGGTAAAGTTTAGTATAAGCAATTAGCTTTTCTTGGCTCCTGTTGCACTGTACTTGCTGTTTCATGATTGTAACCTAAAACCGGTTCTGTGCAATAAACAAATTCAATTCCATTTCAAACCGCTATGACCAGGAAAAGGGCAATCAATTGCTTTAGCAACAACTGGTGGCTGCAGCCCATCACCTTTCTTCAAGTACTTCGCCATAGCATGCTAACAACATTTGTACAAAAGATTAAAAATGCCAAGCCATGCTTTCACACCAATAACGTCCACAAAGAACTCTCCTAGAATTAGAAGAGGAAGTTTCATTAGTCCTTTGACTCCTTTTCCCGTCCATGTTTCTGACCAGGCACCAAAACATACTCCAAAAACCTGGCTTTTGCAAACTGAGAAATTTCATACAACTACGTTACCTTACATTACATTGTTTCAACGAAACACTCAGAAGATTTAAGACAAGGTCCAGTGTGTAGGAACTATGAATAATATTTTTGTCATAGTAACCAAGGCAGAGCAAAACAGCATTGACCAATCATAAACAATTGCCTTTGTTATCATTACTGTCATTTATCGCTTGCTGCAAGAAGCACCAGTCTAATTTTTGCTCTATTTGTGCTCAATAGTGGTTAGCATGCTGGACTTTCAATTCAGAGGTCGAGGTTCAAATCTCCGCCAGAGCAGAAATTTGGTTTGCGATTTCTGCTCCATCTGCATGACTGCATCCCTAGCCAACTCAGCCACAATGACAATACACTGTCGGTGGGAAGACGAGATAGCGAGGGAGAGGACTGGCCATCCGCCCTCATAGGCTAAGAAAATGAAGTCCCTAACACTTCATACCCATGGCTGCTTAAGGGACTGCTTTTCTTCGTCTTACAGCCAAGCCAACTTGATGCAAGAAGTCTGACGCCTCTTCTCGAAAATGCAACAGTGCGGTAAGACAAACCAACAATCTCAAGTTATTACACCACATTCCTTTAAACTGATATCATGAAGAACATAAAATGTACAGAAGAAAAAACATTTTAATCCTTTTGTACAAAATTAAACTCAACAATAAAATAATTACAACGCTGCACATTCTTTAGGCTAGAGTCAGTAAAATATTTTTTAAGAAACCGAGTGATTGTGTCCACGTGGATTTTAAGTTTGATTACAGGTTATTTCTTGTTCAAAAGTTAATACACTGATGTACAGGCTGTCATAGAAAACAAGCGTGCTCTCGATTTCAAAGAACGACTCATCCAAGGTAAAAACTTGACCACATCAATCTATCAAACAGCTATCTGTTTTCACCTCATACTAGCAACCAAGAGGAATTTTTCCTGATCAGAACAGGAATTTGTCCTTTGACTTATTCAACAGCGTAAAGATGCGTGTATTACACCTGGTCTAGAAAACAGAAGGCATCAATTTCTCCCTCTCTTTTCCCCAATTGCATCATTACTCATGTTTGACTAATGTATGAAAATTATTGGACAATTCCGAGCTCATATTAAATGTAAACGGCATTATTTGTTCAGGGTATGAAGAAGTTGGGATAACAATCCCCGGTCCAAAGAGCTGGGGTATGAGGCAAGGCTTCTGTACCCATGACCCCCAAATTGTCTATGGTTCACAGTCTTTTACAGTACAGCACTTGTACCACCACTTCCATCTAGCAGATTGCATCTGATGTGTGAACTATGTTCTGCTTTTAAAGGCAAAGCAGTTCCACTGGAACACAGCTTGAAGCAACATGGAAACACATCATCAGAGTGTTCCACGCCTCTGCTTCTGTTATCTGAGATGTTTCACCGAAATCATATCTTGCGTCGGACATCGTGTACTTGCCAACAGACTTCATCGGAATACTTCTCCAGTCTTTACCGACCAATCCGAGAAATACTTAGCGACGCTGACTGCATTCCTGACGAACCATAGCCGAAAGGCTGATGGAATGAACAACTGCTAGAAGGAGCAGTGTTCTGCTTGCAAATCTGGAAAATCGCAAATGGAATCTTTCTTTTGGATAAACTTTGACATCTTCTAGGAATCCAAATTCAGTCATACAGCCGACTCCGGGTTGCGACTAAGCGAATAGGATTCTTCTTGCGATAAATCCGGGTTGAGACTGAACGGAACGGATTCTTCTTGCGAAAACTTGTAGAGCAAAGCCTGTCCCGTACTACTGATAGGATTGTTTACGCCGCTGACACATATCTGTTCCCTGGAAACGTGAGGAGAGGTTTCCACAACTGTAAGAAAATTTAAACAAACATATCAGTAATAAAACAAGAACCGAAACATTGATAATGTACATTGACACAAAGTTCAGAATGCAAAGAGTTTTTGAACTTCCACCACTTCTCAGACCTACTATGGTTTGCACAAAGCTGAGGAGAAATTATAAATATTGTGGACTGGAGGTGAAGCAAATATCTGAAGTTATTTTACAACCCACTCATACGCAGATGAAGTTAACCGTAACCACTCCTTTATCTTTCTCCAAGAACAACCCATATCTAGTGATGTGAGCGTGAAATATTTCATTTGAAATATTTCATTTCTGACAGTTTTTTTTGAAATATTTCAATGACCAAAAAAACAACATGTTTTTTTAAGTATTGGATGCACACAAATTGACACAATGTCTTGAGTTGGACCAGTTTGTGCTGTTCCAATGACATGGTGCTGTTCCAAAGATATGTCTGACTGATAGTACTATTTATGTTTGTGTTCTAAGTTCTATTCTTAGAACTTTTTGTAAAATTTTGTTCGCCGGATTATTATTGAGTCTAGTTGACATAGTATTTGTGATTTATAATTTGTCTTGTAAAGTCACTAAAGTGTTTCGAATTCTATACGATTGACTGTGTCCTAGGCTAGCAGAATTTAGCTAAAATCACATTTATTTCATTTATGACAAAACAAGTGATTAATAATAAATGTTAAGCATAACAATGAACAATAACATCTACTTTATTAGACCAAACTGTAATTTGTGACATTTGGTGAATAAAATATGTTTTTCAACATATAATGTAACTCTCATAAATGTCATTCTTAAAAACAGGTAATTAGAAATAAATTGAGTATCTCGAGGATGGTCATCACTAACACAATAATGCATATAATATGTAATATGAGAGAAATAAATAAACTGTTATTATGGTTGTAATTAGTTGTAAAATGTAAAGAAAAAAATAATTTCAAATGTTTCAAAGAAAACTGAAATATTTCAAATAAAACTGAAATATTTCATTGAAATATTTCAACGCCAAAAAAAACATGTTTTTTTACATCTCTACCCATATCTGTGCATCTAACTTGTACGGTTGTGTGTCCGATACACTTGCATTCTAATCTAGTCGGTTAGAATGGGATTGCACAATTGCTGTTTGGGCAATACAGAAGTCGCTTCAATTTAAATCAAAAGAAGTACTAGTTTTTGCATACAATGCAGGTCTCTTTCTACGAACGAGGATGCTATATAACTAATCAACTAGATTACCCAGCAGGTTTACAACCCTTTAGTGAGAGACATTCTGATGCTGTACACTAGGCTTATTAGGAATGAAATTATCCGTAGCACCAAGAACAGACTTTTAATTTTAAAAGCACTACTGAATATTCATCAACTCGTAATTGACACCATTGTTCTCCTTACCTGGTTTAATAAGATTTGGGCGATTCACACACGATCGACAACGGTTTTCTAAAGAAAACAAATTATTGCTACAGGAATTGTCAAATATAATATCCACATCATCAGTCATCATTATCTCTCAGTATGTATGTATGAATGTATGAGCACTACTCAGAGGCGCTCCCGACTACAGCGCGGACACTGAATAGGAGTTTCACGCCGAAGCGCATGAGCAACTGCGAGTGAAGGACTTGCCCAGGGTCCCTACGCGGCGGCTTGAGGTGGATTCGAACCTGCAACACTCCGGCTGCAAGACACCGAACATATACCCCTACACCACCGCACCCCAATTGTCGTCATTACCATTACCACGGGGGGGCCCGTGGCGCTTTGGATAACAGCTGGCACAGAGACCGAGAGGTACCGAGTTCGAGCCCCGTTGGGCGGATTTGCTTTGTAGGCTGCTATTAGCGCCGTTGTATTACAGACTGTCTGTTCTGTTAGTAGTTAAGATTTCAATTGCATAACATGTAAATGTACAGCGCAGTGCGTTTGTCAGGCACTTAATAAAGAAAAGATTATTATTATTATTATTATTATTATTGTGCCAAAGTCCTAGTACATCGGATGCATACATTAAAAATAACAATTATTTCCAAGATATGGATTATGTAAAAGTGTTTTTAGTCAATTAGCAGAGCAGATCAAGTCCCATATCTTAAAAAAAGTAATATGATCATCCATTAAGGACATCTGCAAAGAGCGTGAGGAATCATCCAGCCACAATGGACACAGGTACATAGTTTTTCAGTACAGTTTGCACTTTAAATACCAACGTCAGTCAGACGGCAGACGATCTGTACAGCATTTGGATCATTAGTGGAAATTTCTGGGAGCAGTCTAAACCTAAGCCTTGTGTATGTGTCACCCGCAACCCAGTTTCAACAGTGACGGGCTTTGAAGCGCAGACATCCATAAAGGGGGAAGCGAGGGTAACGCCAAATGTGGACAATGGGGAGAGAGGGGTCCATAGTACCAGCAGGTTAAGTTTTTGGCTGATTGACCCCAATGTGAGAATAATAGAAACACTTAAGACTCTCTCTACAAACATCAAGAGTGTGATAATAGCTGAGAAAAACGGGCAGGAATACTTACTAATAGACCCCCTGTACTTTTTGTAAAGATAGACGGCAAGCAGTACACTCGTCACCAGCGCAACCAAGCCAGTGGCAATGGCAACAATCAGAACGGTTTGAGATCTTGGCTCTATTTCAGAGACTGTGGTCAATGTAGTTTGAACAACTGTTGAAGTTGTTGTGGGATGGTACTTGTCGTAAGTACCTACAATACAGAATATAATACAGGCTCTTTACTTCACAGTTTGAAATGTTTGAAATATCAATTTTATACTATCTTATAACGTACGTTCCATATTATAAAAACGATGTATGGATGTATGTTTGTGGCCACTTATATAGCAGCTTACAAACACTTCATAACTCTGCCACTGCACACCTCTGCCTAAGTGCCAGTCCCAAGCCTGGACGAAGGAGGAGGGCAATACTAATGATCTTTGTTATCACAGTGTCGTAAAACTGAAACTACTACTAACTTCACGAAGACACTAAACGTAGCTACCTAACAGATTTAACCGGATGTGACTTTCTGTCTGGTTGATTGCTGTTAGATATGAGCTAAAACAACCTTCAAACCTTATATTAATTCATCCGAGGATATTTTTAATGATGCAGATAATAAAGCTTGTCTCGGAAGAATTGCTAAAAGAAAACGTACTAGGACCATGATATGCGCGGTCAGTTTTACTTAAGTGAAGAACAGGTATTAACATAAATATTACCAGATGACTGTTCAAATCATGTGAAAGTGTATAATCTTCCACTAAAGATACACCTAAAAAATTTTAGTCAAATTTAAAATAATCTTATAGGTCACCACAGAAAAAGCATGTATTCCAATCCAAAAACCTCCCTTGACCATAGAATGGGTTTAATTTTGGATAAAATAATGAAAGTCTGACCTCTGCACTGGTCGATATTTGCAAGACACTGATCCTCTGTTCTCCATCTCGGATCACAGATCTCGCCACATGGTTGACATCTTCCATTCTCCCCAAGGTTCCGATCAAAATACCACTCCATGTCACACTTGCCAGTATTAACAGCTCGTCTGTGCCGTGGTTGACTTCGCAAAACTGGTACCATTTCCACTTCATATATTGTCACCAAAGCCATGATAATCACTCTCAGATCCTGTCAAAACAGAAAGCATTAGTCCAAATAAGGTGCACTGAGAAGGAGTTGTAATGAATGTATGTATGTATGAGCACTTGTTATAGAGCCCCTTCAAGATTTCTACTCAGAGCGCTCCCGACTACAGCGTGGACACTGAATTGGAGTTTCACGCCGGCGCGCATGAGCAATTGCGAGTGAAGGACTTGCCCAGGGTCCATACGCGGCGGCTTGAGGTGGATTCGAACCCGCAACCCTCCGGCTGCAAGGCACCGAACATACCCCTACACCACCGCGCCCCGGATGTACACCCTCTAACCTTAGTCCATTGACTGTACATCATTATTTCATATATATATATATATATATATATATATATATATATATATATATATATATATACCACCTCAACCCTTCTAACTTTCAACCTTGAATCCAGCCCTGACAGGAAAAGTCTGATAAGATATGGTAAGACATTTATCACATGGCTGTGTTACATGTACCACTGAGAGAGGCCTGATATTGGTTGGAGAACATTTCTGCAAAAGTGCAAATGGGACAGAGTAATCAAATGATGTGCTTTCCTTATAACCTGGATTGTGACTCAATGGCAAACTAACAAGTTCACAGGCCAAGCTGACATTCGAATCCTGAAATCAGAGATGACATGTTGCCACTTGCATCTCGTATCATACCAAAAAGGCACTGGTAAATAGAAACAGAAATCAATAGGATGCAACATCTCAGCTGTTAGGTTTATCTCCAAAATGAACACACAACCAGGAAACACTTGACACACTGCATGGCCCATGACCGAAACCTGCTAGGGACAAGGGGAAAATTTATGAAAGTCACTGTCCGATTGATAATGATTTGACAAGAATTTTTGACAAGAATTATGAAGACCAATAATTACTTCCTGCCATGACAACTGAGTAAACTGCCATAGACTAATTTTGTAGAACATGAGAGACAGCTGAAGACATTGCATCAGAGATGAAAGCATTAACAAAGGGCAACTCCTACATACTATAGCTGCATAGACTATTTTAAACCACATTAAAACATAACCCACATTTCCTCTCTGCAGCCTCAACTAAATAATAAGTGAAACTGGTAGAGTTGCCTTATGACATCGTAAATTATTATAATATTAAACAATGCGTATTTAAAACATGCTTTGAAACATTCATCACATTTCAAATTGACTTTGTGTGCTAGTAAATGGCTTTTTAAAGTATATCATATAAACTGTTAAACTGTACACTTGTTTAAACAAAAACTACTCTTATACTTTTGTGCTGTGATATCCATCAAGTTCCCAAGAATGCTTCCATATTGGAACTGCAGTGGTTGCAAGTACAGTATAACATAAAGTATGCAATGTAATGCAGTGCTTCCCAAAGTGGTGGTCCGCGGAAGGGTGCTGGTCCGCGAGCCTTCAGTTGCCGGTCCGCAAAGTGACTCAAGAAACTGGTCAAATTGTCTCAGAATCAAGAAATGACTATTATATTATTAAAAGTCATAACAAAAACACTTATTAAGCTAGCATTTAAAGGGCAATAGAGTCACAGAATTGGATAAACATGCAATTAAATCAATTTTAATACATTTTGAGGAATTTAGGTGATCGAAAACGAAAACGAGAAATAATTAATAAATTTGGCACCGGTCCTTCTGCAGTGGGAAAATTTCTGCAGGTCCATAACACAGAAATGTTAATTCCTGCCGGTCCATGACACTGAAAAGTTTGGGAAGCGCAGCCTGCAGGGAGAGAATTGCCGAGGGGTTGGGGGTTCAACCCCCCTAGTCTTTCTTAGGTTCCCATAGTAAAGTCTACATTTCACACCCAAACTGCACATAAATCAATGTCTAACCCCCCCAGTTATTTTTTTTACAATTCCCATTCAAGCGCTGATGTAATGTAACCAAACATTTTAAAGTGAGGCAAAGTCTGGGTCAGAAATGGTTTTCATAATTGTAACATTAAAGCGTAAACTTCAAATTTCTAAAGTGCCACTTGAAAGCCAAGTGTGGGCACCAGCCTATTCACGAGAGCTCTATCGAGTCAGAGGGGTTGTACACAGATATCAAATGGAGATCCAAGTCTGGTTGCCAGAGAGACCAGAGAGAGCAAAGAGAAGAGCTGCTAAGGCGTGTTTCCTTTAGGTCAAAAAAGATTGGAAGGCAGAGGATTGGGCAAACAGATAATATGGGGCACACAGGTAGTGAATAACAACTTATAGCCAAGTGAAAGATCACAGATGTCATCTACAATAATTTCCTATTCGAAGAATTAAGAACTACGCTGGACAATTGTAATCGTCATCTCATGCATCTATATAGCTCTTCTACGATATTCCAAAGACATGCTCCTGACCACAGAAAGATTTGCAAAAAAGTTCTGGCCTTTGGGTACCATGGCAGTTGTGTGTACACAATTCCTAACAGTCATAGCACAGTGAATTACATAAGATTTACAGTGCATTGTTATTAGCATTATTAGTTTCATAACCTTATAGCCTACTGCTAACTACATCAACTATTTCGTACAATGTCAGTATCTGTTTTACATTAACAATTACTTACTTACTCAGACAAACATAATGTACTTGTGATATACGTAACTGCTTATTTTAATCCTCCATTATCACACCTAGAAACCTGTTATGCGGGGCATTTCATAACTAGCAATAAACGTCTATCAAGGTGCTCATATAACTCTCAGCACATTAACAAAATTCAGCTTACATTCTGGGCGTGGCAAAAAATTCACAACAAAAAAACTTCAGCATAAGTCGCATTTTCCATGGAATACCTCGCCATATAATTGTAGTTTTCATAACTTCTACCTGTTATCCAAAATGGTGACCTTAGACCAGCTTTAAACTTAATGGCATGATAGTAATTAGGAAAGTTTTCTGTGTTTCCTTTGAAATTCAGCTTACCATAATTCAGCCGTAAATGCGATCTCGTTGTTACGAATAATTCAGCTTGGATTTCAATTGTCACTTCGATATCACAACACTAAAACGTTGTCGGATGATTATAAATTCGATGTATATATTAATTTTAATCGACTGCTTTGAATAAAAGCAAACAGGACCTTTCCTAAGTGAATTTGGCTAAACACTGATGAAGTCAGCACCATGGCCTTAGCGTAATACAAGCCATTAAGTACCTCTTTGGTCAGGCATTACGCTGGGAAACCCCCGTCAATTTCCCTCTCCAATAGCTTATGTTTAGCCATTAGGATCACGCTAAATTTAGCACAAGACTGTTAAATTTAGCACAAGACTGTTAAATTTAGCACAAGACGTCATTGAGCTGGTCGACGTGGAAATTCCCTTTGAAGATTCTTAGATGGTCCCATAGAAGGTTGTCACGATTCAATTATTGATGCCTTCCACAGGTCTAGTAAACAAGTATTTATGTACGTGTTCGCGCTTCACATGCACTTCACATAATGCACTGCGATATATTTTTAGATCGAATCATTAACAAATAATTATAGGGCACAATGTTCAAACAGCTAGCAGTACGTTTTGCTACTTTTCTAGACAATTCTTCAATGTATGTCTAGAGCTAATATAAAGATTAAAATGAAACTATAAATTGAACATAATTATATAAGCTTAAATGGAAATCTCCGAAATTTCTCAGCGTCACATATCAGCCGAGTCATGAAGACCAGCTTATCTACGGCGGTATACCGGCGCCGTTATCAAATCCAGTTTACCTTTTGGGGGGGCTGAGCCGCAGTTAGGGGGCTAAGCCCCCCCTATCCCTCTGGCGCCGCCACTGCCCATAGCAACCGCATCTCCGCCAGGCACAGGCGAAAGTCTGCACATAACTTTAGGGGACAAGTTTTTGAGGCCGGAGTTTTGCCTCTTTTGGGGGACTGAAGGGCCCCAGTCAAAACTTTGGAGGACAGTCCCCCTCTATCCCACATAATTTACGCCACTGCCGTCAGGTTTATTTAGCTGATGAAACCAACATAATATTTATATAAGGGGCCGTCCATAAATGACGTCACACACCTAGGGGGAGGGGGGTCGGAAATTTGTGACGATGTGTGACATGGGGTGGGGGGTCTGAGAAGTGTGACGTCACATCAGGTCTATGGGGCCGTCCATAAATGACGTCACGCTATTTTGGCCGATTTTTAACCCCCCTCCCCCCTCGTCACACTTCGTCACAAAAAGTAAGACCCCCCTCTGAAAATGACGTCACAAAGCTCTGACCCCCCCCCTAAAACCAATTTCCATGGCGAAGCAAAATGCTCCTTCATGGAGCAAATAGCGAAAGCATGAATATTTTGAAATCTAGCAGTGACCATGCAATATTGAAATAATTAGAAAATTATTAATAATGGTGCCTGTATACATTAAAATAATTTAAAAAAATAATGAAAATTTAATCCTCAAAATTAGTGCTGTTATTAAAATTAAATTGTTGTTAATTGTTAAATTTAATAACATAGACCTGGTGTGACGTCACACTACTCAGACCCCCACCCCATGTCACACATCGTCACAAATTTCCGACCCCCTCCCCCCTAGGTGCGTGACGTCATTTATGGACGGCCCCTATGTTATTAAATTTAACTATTAATAATTTTCTAATTATTTCAATATTTGGTGACCGTTAGATTTTAAAATATTCATGCTTTCGCTATTTGTTCCATGAAGGAGCATTTTGCTCCGCCGTGGAAATTGGTTTTAGGGGGTCAGAGCTTTGTGACATCATTTTCAGAGGGGTCTTACTTTTTGTGTCGAAGTGTGACGAGGGGGGTTAAAATAGGCCAAAATAGCGTGACGTCATTTATGGACGGCCCCCGAACATAGATACCACATTGAGGAGGGGATCTATTTGGTTCCAAAGACATGCGTGCAATCTGTTATAGAACCACTGCATATTGACCAGGAGGTTATAATATTGTAGGCTATATGACCACAGAAATTGACTGTGATATGACCGAGTTAAGGTCAAATCTTCGTAAGGCGCCAACGGAACGCACCACTAGTAAATGGCACTATATTCTAGTCCAGAGCCAGGCCTATCTATTATAGATAGCGCTGCTCTAGCCTAGACGTAAAACGCTATTGGCCTACAGTGAATTAGGCTACGGCCTCGATAAAGAAAAGCCGTTTTCGTTAGAACTTAGAAGTAGCCTAAGCAGAATGCAAATTGGAAAATTAATTGATTCCGAATAGCTCACTAATTGCAGAAAATTATGGGGCAGCCTGAGCGGAGAACATATATCCTTTTGGAATTAATTAGTAGGCTTACCCTGGTTATAATTGAAAGAGGTTTCACGAAAATGGAATCGTGATGCACTAAGTAGGCCTAATTAATAATGCAGACACGCAGCAGACTGTCCTTGGCGAAGAGTAAACTATATATAGTTTCCAGCTAGAGGCAAATCTGTCATCGTTAAAGGGAGGGCTTATTACATACAAGCTTTTATGCAGTGGAGGCGCCAGGATTCAGGTTTGGGGGGCTAAAGCCCCAAGCCCTTCCCTTTTGTCCCATCCTAAGTGTGATTTGCAGTGATTTCCCTATTTTTGGGGGGGGGGCTGAGCCACAGTAAGGGGGGGCTAAGCCTCCGGCCCTTATCCCCCCTGGCGCCGCCACTGCTTTTATGGTCCTGTTCTGTCGATACCGGAACGTTAGATGAAGTAAATTATATAGTCAGTATAAGTAGCTATAACTTCAAAATGATTTAGCGCCTCGTCAGAAAGCTAATTCCTCAGTCAGAGTTGATCCAGATCTGACATCACAAAACCGCGATTAAAAAACTGTAACTTGGTCTTCAACCATTAGCAATCGAATTCGAGGGAGATTAATGCTAAGAGATCTTAGTTTGCATGTAAAGATTATAGAAATCTTTGCTGGGGAGACAAGCAGCAATATTACCGTAGCCTATACAAAACAGTAACAATGGAAAAGCCGGGTTAAGTTTTGCAGGGAGAGAAATGGAGAACCCCGCTGATTCAAAACATCTCCCATCGTTGACGTAGCTTAACTTTGTAGCCTATTGTCCGGTCACAATTAGCCTACTTTTTAAAGTGGTGGTGACAGTCACGGTACCCTCACTCTTTGGCTCTGTTCTGAAATAGGCCTATATTCTGCCTCATCATTATTATTAACAGTTTTAACAGAGTGTAAACATGTAGGCCTACTTTGATTTCTCAGAGGGACCTTGGGGGGAAAGGCATACCAATTTCGCATAGGCCTATAGAGGAGGAGGGAGGGGGTGGGAGAAGAAATCAACCAGAAGCCCGTCGAGGTTGCTTGCCCCACGACCAGCGTTGGCCCTTAGAAACGAATGTCACGCTGAAAGAAAGGGGTGGGGTTACTGCAGTGTGGGAGTATGTTGCGCAACGAGAAGTAAGAAAACTGACACGTCGAGAAAATGCAAACAGTATGAATGGAGCGTGTTGATTTTACAATTGTCACCAAGCCCTTGTAGGCCTACATGTAGATTAGGAATGATATCTTAAGCAACTGTAGGCTACAATGATTAGGTGACACACTTCTTTTGCTAAATCTAAGGACTGCTGATTCTATTATTAATATATTGGGAAGCTTTAGTTGTCATTTATTAATATTCATATAGCATTTAATTGTTTCTTTAAACGTTTATTTTTAAAGTTATCGGCAGATACCAAAAAGCTGCGGCGAAGAGAGGGATCGAGACAGACAGAAAATGATAGAGACAGACAGACAGACACAGACAGACAGAGACAGACAGACAGACAGACAGAGACAGACAGACAGACAGAGACAGACAGACAGACAGACAAAGAAGAGCTTACAGAGTAAACGAAGAAGATATCTGGTAGGGGCGCTATAACAAGTGTTCAAATACAATACAATAGGCCTACAATATCAACTGCACAATAAAGACACATCGTGCCTTAGTGATGCAGAATTGAATGTAATCGCTGAGGCTGGTGGGTGGGGGCGTGGCGTGCATGCACAACACAAGCAGGATCTGTTCAATGCCGCCTAGTTTCCGTTTCGTGTTTACGATAGCATTCGAACTAAGGCTTATTCAAGTGGCTCATAATGTTACACATTGAGCAAGGGCTTATCTAGGCTAGCCTATTGTGTTGTTATATAATTATAGTCTAAAAGGCGTAGGCTGATTTATACCTTTAGTAACTTTAGTTGCCTAATGCCTATAGCCCTATAATACATGTAGGGATATAAATTTTAAATGTGACATTTGGACTATTATTTGCTGATAATATTATTATATTACCAATAGATATTTATTTTTATTTGAAACATTTATTACGGGTGCAAAGTCAGTAGCCTAGGCCTATATGCTAAATTTGCATCTGAGATTGAAATAATCGTAAATATAATCATTCTGTAAAATGTACAAAATTGCTATACAGTTGAAGAAAATGGTTATAATGCAACAGTGTCACTTCAAGCGGTGCAGTACAAGTGCACTGCACCGCTTGAAGTATAAGGCCTAGCCCCTATTGTATTATTTTATCGGCCTCAGCCCACGCTAAATAGGCGAGGTTAATATACAACCGAGTTCTATGAACGCCAGGGCAATTAATAATTATCTGTCAATTTCGTGTGACTGATATTAGCCAACAAAAATCACAGAGTTTCGGTCCTAATTATAGCGTCCAGGGCTAGAATTTACAGTCCTATAGCAACAGTGTGCTTTAGAAAAGAGACTGCCCGAAATAGTTTGTTTTCTCACGAAATATTAGTAATTAAGTTTTCAGGAACTGTTGTTCTGTTCTCCGCCTCACACGAAATCAATCACCTGGAAGGTTTCCCACCCGCTCTTATCGCCAGAATCACACAACGCACCATGGGAGTGAATTATCAGGCGAGTGGTTGGGAGGTTCAACCCCCAATTCATTTTTTCAACCCCTCCAGTTAATTCCGAAAAAATTACTACAGGTAATAATACCCCAACACAGCTTTCAGATGTGCAATGTGTCTTCCTCTTAGCATGAATCCAAATATTTTCAACATAATGTAAGCCTCTCGCGTTATGGAATGCCGAGTAGTAGGCCTATAGGCCTAGGTCTATGTAACTATGTTAATGATTGAAGTTCCTATTCATCAGTGACTCAACATCCATCTCGACAACCCATCGGACCTCTTGCATCTAGGCCTACCTTCCAGAATCTCCTTTCATCAGCTGCGGAAAGTGCATCTTAGTGAAGGTAGCCTGACCAAGGGAGGGAAAAATTCTGCTAAATTCACCCAGAAGGGTCTATGTACATGTAGGCCTACTTGTGTAATTTATTTTAAAGCGGAAATTAAGCCAGTTAATTTTAACAAGAAGAGTTTTTCATTTTCGCATGGTTTTACACAATGACAGGGAAGTGCCACGTGGGTGAGATAGATTATCGCCGAAAAGAGTCAAGGCAAGATTATTATTGTAGGTCAATGGCATATAATATGACAAATGCAAATAGGAGCTTCGTAGAAGCCTCTGAGTCACAGTCGACTTCTCTGTAGAATGCGCACAGGCCTTCAGGCCCATAGGCTGCAAAGTTTTGTCTGGATTAAAGTTCGTTGACTTGAGACAATTAATAGGCTACTCATGCATATCAATATTTATATAGTTATATACACTATACGATATTCTAAAACTTAAGACATCACATATATAATTATTAGGCCTACTATAGTACTAGGCCCTATCATTGTGAAGGGCCTATATTGGCATTTATATAAGAGCAATATCACATAACATACATAGACCTTTAGCCTACACATGTGTGTACTCAAATGAGACTGAAGGTGTAAGAACTTCCGAGTTGAACTGTAAGTTAGTTAGGCCTATGGACTATCATGGTCTTATCAACTACAAGTGCCTGTTCAGTTCAGTCATGGGCAAATTAATTAGAAATTAATTGTGCTCTGAACAAGAGGCCTAGAGCTAGGGCGAGATAATTTAAGAGTATCAGATAATGCCGTTACATTTTCACTTCATATTAGTAATCAAAGGGAGTGAGAAGAGGAAGCGGAGGAGGAAAGACGAGAAAAGAGAGGATTGGAAGAGGAAAACTAGAACAGAAAACTTGGACAGAGGAAACGCTATGGGTATAGGGATCAGTGGCGGCGCCAGCATCGGGCTAGGGTGGGCTGAAGCCCCCCTATCGGCGGCTAAGCCCCCCCAAACAAAAGTGGGAAATCACTGCCAATGCCAGAGAAGAGGGGAGAAAGGGAAGGAATTTTGGTTTTAGCCCCTCCAAACCTGAAATCCTGACGCCGCCACTGGTAGGGATCGATATAGGCTACTCATAACTATTCAAAAGGGGAGAAGGATGAGGAGAAAACTCAGAAGAGAAGAGGAAGATGAGGAGGCGAATTGGGTAGGCGTATCTATAGCAAGCCTGCAGTCGTCAAATGTAGTCCGAGAAGAGCTATAGCGTTGTCATATAGTCATTTGATTTACAATCGAGGCCCATCAGACTGTGCAGTAACTTTCCTACGACTTCGCTTGCGTGTGCGTTTTCTACAATTATAAAGTTACGTCAGCCTGTCTGGTCTATTTTTAGAATTTCTTACACGGGATACGCCTGGGAAAACAACCGACAACAAGCATCTTTAACAATAGGCCTACCTCTGTCTGCGTCTCGGGTTTGAATTACTCCCACCCATAGGAGAGGTCCACGCGGATTCTTGCGGCTTCCGGTGACCTCTGCTCTCATAATGTAGTTCTTGTCATGCAGCTTTCAACGTCTCTTCTCATCACATGACCGTGCCATCTCATTCTGGCCTCTCCTACTTTGTCAGTAGACCTAATACATGCCACTCCCATCGTCTTCCTGATGACCTCATTCCTTTTCTTGTACTTCAGTGAGACGTTCAAGTCGGCTATCAACCGCAGCATTCTCATTTCTGGTCTCTCCAGTATTACCCTTTCTTCGTCAACAATGTCCAGGCCCCTGCTCCATAGGCTACATCAATAACTTTAAGTTGCGTGTCAGGCGGTATACAGCACAAGTCAACTCAGAAGCGAGAGGAGGGTTACCCACCTCGCCCGATACCGGCGTAAAGAAAATGGCAGATTTGGTACAAGGTAAAATCATTAGCTTGCACCAAATCTGTCTTTTTCTGTTATTTCTGCCACTTCATGCAATGTAGCTCAGAGTACCTAAAATCAAGTACAGACTGGACAGGTTTAATAACAAATTTGTACAAAAATATGTTTCTTTCAGAAAGCTAGCCAACAGACAGACAGACAGACAGACAGACAGACAGACAGACAGACAGACAGACAGACAGACAGACACACACACACACACACAGACAGACAGACAGACAGACAGACAGACAGACAGACAGACAGACAGACATACAGATACTAGCCAAGGTAACTGGGTGTTGTGTCATTACTTCAGCTTAATCATCTTTCAAAGGCAGTTAATGAAAAAGCTTTACAATAAATTTTGTAAAAGCACGATTATGTTCGAAGCTGGAAAGAACTTCACTCAGGAACTGCACAACTGTTAGTTAACAAACACTAATCTATAAAGCATAGTTTATTTACATGTTTACAAACAGACCAACAATTATAAACAGTTTAACATCACTCACTCTAAACAGCGAACAGCATAACTTGAAAAAATTTCTAAGAACTTGATTGTCACCAAAAACAAATATGTCTCTCAATACTCTTTTGAAACTGCTAGTCATAACTTTGCATGCACGAGTAGCCTACAGCAAAATAAACTAGTACTAAACTATTACAGTGATGGGATGACTCTCTCAGACTAGCTCTATAGAGCAGGGGTGTCAAAAAGCTGACCCGTGGGCCATTTCTGGCCTGCCGACGATGTTTTGATGACCTGAGGAGCTTTACCTTGACTACTGTAATATGCGTGACTGATAATGAGGATCAAAATTAAGATGTTATAAGCTTAATTTGACTGTTTGCATGCTAAAAATGTACCATCTAAGAGTTAGTTTAGCTAAAAACACTGAGGTTGGACTGACCGAGTCCCAGACCTATACTCCAATTTTGCTCAGGCGCCCTCAGCACCCTGACCCGTCACTTGCTGAAAAATATTGCCACTGGCCCACCATTAAAAAGTTTTGACACCCCTGCTATAGAAGCTGATCAATGGATTCTGAATGTATGTGCCAAGGGCAAAGGCATTAGATAGGGCCGTTTAAGAACGTCTCGTCCAAAACTGTCCATTTTGATAGAATGGTTGAATACATTAAAGATACGCAGATAATAGTCACTGTGTCTAAAGTTCAAACCGAAATAGAATTTTGATAATATATACTCAGACAATCGGCTGTCTTGCATTGCACAGAGACTGGACCTACAAGAGGAAAATTCCTCACTGACCAGGATGCAGAAACTGAAACACTGTACAAACAAAGGTTGAAGATTATGATTGGATCGATTAAACATATAGAGCAGTGGTTCTTAACCTTTTCAAGGGAGCCGAACCCCAAGAGAAATCCATGACCATTCACCGAACCCCTCAAGTTTGAACAATAATTTTTTAACTAATGGGAACAAAAGGAAATAAAAATTTGTACCAAAATGTGATACAATATTAATACATTCAATAAATGAACTACTAACAGTTAACAGACCCTGAATATGAATATATTTCAGAGGACCTCTGCCGAACCCCTGGCACTGGCTCACCGCCAGGGGTTCGGTCGAACACTGGTTAAGAAACACTGATATAGAGTGATGGGGCCAGTGCATCAATGGGTTCTCAATGTTTTACTGATAAAGACAGATACTTCATTTATCAATAAAAAAGGAAACCAGTTGACACCCTGTTAAACTGCATAAATAATTCTTTTTATCAAAATACTAAAATAGGTCATTTTGAGTAAAACCCTCAAACACTGTAAACAATACCATGAAATAAGGCAGAAAGGTCAAGTTTATGGTTGGGTCACCCTAGATGATTAAAAACAACCACGTGGAAACAATGAACTTCAATCAAGACCATAATACATGTGGTAACATAAAGCTGTTTCATGAAACAAGGTAAACTGCAAGCAACTCAAGCCAATCAAACACTTTGCTGAATTCATGTGATGTGAAACATTGGCATTATACATCAGCATGATCAGCTGCCAGATACACTGTACAGGCATCCAAGGCATTGTAAGTGCTAATTATCGTAATTATAATTACATCCATTAATCCATTTACCTCACAGGCAGGCTCTGTATGTGCTAGAAATCCACCTGTGACACAAGTCATGATTAGCCCTCATCATCAACAAAATCATTGCAATTATCACAAACTGTATACATTATCCACCGCAAGTGCCCGGATGCACCCGAAAGGCATCAGAATTTCAGGACAGCAAACAAGCAGGCTGAATAAATTGTCCACACAACGCTATTTACACTTATAGTACAACTCTGGCTGATAAGCCAAGAACAGTCACTTCAACTACCAAATATACGATGATGACGGGAGGAATTATTCTTCTCAGTAGCAGTATTTTTGTCCTTGGCTTAGAACGTTGCTTCCAAATGCTTAGGGCCAAGGAACAGTCGACTGAGCCAATGAAATAGCTTCCAACAACTGGGGAGAATTTCAAATTTGAAGACTATAATTATCTCTGTATTTCATTAAGTGCCACTATCTAATGACAAAGCATCAAAGCATCAATTGTTGGCGCTGAGCAGTTTTGCGACTCAAGTTGGCGCACAAGGTGAGTACTCTAAACAATTGGCTACAAGTACCATGTTTAAAAAAAAATACGTCAGAGGCTTTGACAGACAAAGCTAGATGAAGCATCCATTAAACTAGCCTCACTGGTTCCATTCCATTTATCCGTTCCTCCTTAGTCTCTAGTTTCATAAAGCTCGTAGATTATTGCATAATGATTATCAATCAACTACGTGGTGCACAACGTGGATTTGGAAAAGAAATTCCAGTATGCTAAACAAAGGAAGCATCTGCACGACTGAACTGTTTGCTCGACGTCTGAAGGGCATGCACGGCGCTCAGAATCTTCTTCTGGTGTCCAGCAAGCGTGATACCAAGCCTTACGAGGTCGTTCGGCCGTATCCGTGCAATGTCTGGCATAGTCCTGTAGCCCGCCTCTCGGAAGACCTGGCAGTACCGGTCCATCTTGATGCCCGTCAACCACTTGTCCACCATGGAGCAGGCTGTTCCGTGTTCAAGTGTTGAACATGTTGCACCATCAGTTTTTGAGGGACCAGGTGTTGCATTGGTTGTTGGTTGTACTGATGAGGTATTGCACGATCCACTAGAAAAGACATGAGACACACGATGTACATACAGGCATATGCACATACAGATGTGTATATTTAAAAAGTAGATCGCATTTACACACTTGTAAATTGCTTACCCTAACGTGCAACACATGCAAGAACTACGTAAAATCATTTTGGAGAGAACACAGTGTGCATCATATTGATCTAAACAACTACCGAAACAACTACGGTACGGTTTGAAAACAAGCAGCCGTGATTAACTGCCTACAGGCACTTCATAATAAAGCTATAAATATTCATGACATGAATTAAAATTTCTGATGCTATTTTTCAAAGGAAAAACAGTGATCTGAAACATTAGTCTGTAGTAAACTGGAAAATCTTTGTTAACATTCCTAACTATGTAAACTTCACGCAAAGTGACAGAGCCATGACTTTCTTATTAACAGACACAAAATCAAGAACGAGCAAAACAAAGTGCAGATTTTTACCATCAGAGATGGCTACTGGCCATTTAGCACTTTCATGATAACAATACATATGTGCAGCAGAAGAGTGTCTGCATAAGACATGAGAAGACATTCTGAGCTGAAGTTGAAGTGCGGTGGTGTGGTACCAGCATCTCTTGTCATTTGGAATTCCTATAGTACTTGACTATTAGATTCTAAACAATGCATATAGAATTCATAAAATTAAATAGACTGAAGCTGTCCAACAACATAGCATGCCTAGTCACGGTCAGCTCATCCCTACCTTTGGCTCACAGCCCTTCTTAGTAGTTCTGGTGAACGGATCAGTTTGTCCAGAGTCCGAACGATTGAAGCAAATCTTGGTCTGTGTCCTCGTTCCTTCTGCCAACAGTCCTGCATCAGTTGGTAGACTGCCTCAGGACAGTCCTATAACAACAATTGTTCATATAGTGTATTGTAAAAAAAATTGTGTAGCAATCTTTCAAGAATCTGTCACAAATGTGGTAAAATGGATTATTCATAATATACGGAACTGTTAGGAAAGGCCATAACAGAGAAATTATTTGAAATCAGTCACTGTTTAAGAAAAATAATTGATCACTAACAAATAACAACCATACCAGTTGAGAAGCTAAACATACTGTACTACTCAAATGAAAACAGTCATTCTCAATTACACTTATGTATGTGTATTCATTTATGTATGTATACATGTATTCATGTACGTATGTGTATTTAGATATTTATGTACATATGTATTTATGTACACAGCGCTCGTGAATAAGCTGGTGCCCTGCGCTTGGTCCTCGAGTGGCACATTAGAAGTTTGTGATTAGATATGTATGTTCCTGTAGGTACTATAGTTTTTTCTAAGAAATAACTTGTCATATCCTAAAATAATGTGTACCATATGCATGTATCAATTTATGTATGTATGCATGTATTTTTATATTTATGTATGTATATATTACTGTACCTACAAATGTATATTTATTATTTATATATATATTTATATTTATTTATATATTTATATTTAAATAAATAAATTTCTTACCATAGGTGGCGGTAGTCTGTAGTCCGCATCAATGGCACGTATGACATCCTGATTGGACCAGTTCCAGTAAGGCCACTCCCCAAACGACATCACCTCCCACATGACGACACCATAGCTCCAGACATCAGACGCTGAGGTAAACTTCCTGTAGGCAATTGCCTCTGGTGCAGTCCATCGTACGGGAATCTTCCCTCCCTGTTATACAATAATGATAATGCACACAGGTTAATGTAATACTACACAACACAGCATTTCTAGTGCGAAACTTACATCTATGTTGACCAATAGCACAATGTTAACATCATGGAAAAATTTATATGGGGCCCTCCAGTAGAACAATACATACAGCTCAGAAGTTGCAACAGATACAGCGGCATGTGAGATTCCACATGTACAGTCATGCAACCAAATACACAAAGAGAACAAATCAAAAATGTTGAGGGTCAATTGCTGTATGAGTAAACTGAAACCACATTTAAAAAAGTCTATTCATAAAGGAGAAAGGACAGAGTCACTAGTCGTCGTAACTGATGGTTATTTCCCGACTCTGTGCAAAAACAATTGCCTCGTAACCTAAGACACACAAACTCAAGGTCTTCAGTATCATTAACACATTCATGTCAAAAGCAATAGGAAAATCCAAGGCTATCAAGGCTATTTCGTTAATGAACGCAAATATGGGCTAAAATTAGGCATATGAGAAAGTTGAGTTATAGATATCGGGACAGCTGAAGTAGATCCAGTAGGACGAAAAGCATACTGGTAAGAGAACTCCCGATTGCTCTGACGGTACATCATGAATGTGTAGAAACACCATCGCAAAATATACTTCTCAAGGCCTGGAAGAAGAGCATCTCACCTTGGTTGTGTAAGTTCCACTGGAGTTGTCAGTTTCCACTTCTCTGGAGAGACCAAAGTCCGAAACCTTGCAGATGAGTGTCTCGCTTACGAGAATGTTTCTTGCAGCCAAGTCCTGCAATAATAAATATCAATGAAAAAGAAAATCATACAGACAATGGTCAACCAAGAAAGCAAATCCAGAATTCACGTAAAACAAAGAAACACTTGCAAACAATAACCTAAGAAACCAGAAACTATAGATAAACAAAGCACATATAAATGTGAAAAGTGCAAATCATTATTGACTGAAACAACAATAAATTCAATATCAATATTTAATGCCTGCGAGTGCCTCCAAAAGAATATTATGAATATGAATCTGAAACAAGTGATTGATTGACTGATTTATCGGATGATTTATGGTGGAAGTTTTCCATTATTTGTTAGTACAATGAATTCTTCATAATTATCTTTAGGATTAATTAGCAGGAGTCAACCTACCCGGTGGATGAATCCCATGTCCGATAGATAGCGCATTCCAGAAGCAATTCCTCGCATCATTCCAACCAACTGAAGTACGGTTAACTTTCCATCATTAGCCTTAACAGTAAAAGCAAAAGATGCAGGTTAGACAAATAAATCTATGGCAATTAAAACTGCATCTGAGGTGGAAGACAAAACAGACATCGTCAACAGTGTTGCAATTTATTAGCATAGCCACAATTTCACTAAAAATATTCTTACAAAACCTATATCTTTTGAAAATGAATATCTATAGACCTATATTCCCCTACTAAAATCTATGGCCTTAAATTTGATTGCTCTATGTAAAACTAAAAAAGAAATATAATACTATCATCATTTCAGTGGTTTTTATGTATTACGATGTCCAAGCAGTTTCAAGATCCTTTTTACCAGTCAAGTTAGAAAAGGTCAATACAATGAAATGATAGAACCACCTGTTTTACCAAAATGTTAAGCTTTTCCTTGCAGTTGCTAAATTATTAACGTTACGATAAATCCTAACTTTTCACCCTAGGAAATCCTAATTTTTATTTTGAGGAATTCCTACTTTTAAAGCACAGTAATCCTAACTCTTCACCTTCAGGAATTTGTCGAGTGAACCATTTGCCATATATTCAGTGAGGATCATGATCGGAGTGGTCCTTGTCACAACGCCTTCGAGGTATATGACATTTGGATCGTCGAACTGTCCCATAATGCTCGCCTCTGTTAAGAAATCTCGACACGACTTCTCGGAAGCTCCTGGTTTCAGCGTTTTTATCGCCACAGACAAATCCACTTTTCCAGGAATTCGCAGCATCCCTTTGCAAACATCACCAAATTCGCCTGGAATATGAAAAACAACTCGTGGAAACAATTCATTAAGTAGGCTACTCTAATTACTGCAAGCATAACATCTTAAAAATTTCATTTTCATATCACACAGGAAACAAACCAGAAAACAATAAAAATTCAAGAGCTTAATATTAACTTTCAGACCATTAGCAATACAAAACAGTTTATTACTGCTATTAATGAAAACCTTTTAAAGAGCAGGTGTCTAATGAACAATGTATCAACCAATGGCACATCAAAGCATACCCTAATCAAGTCAATACTCAGAAGAGCAGCCCCTCCCCTGAGTCCAAGGCCAGGCTAGTGTGACAGACAGACAGACAGACAGACAGACAGACAGACAGACAGACAGACAGACAGACAGACAGACAGACAGACAGACAGACAGAGACAGACAGACAAAGACAGACAGACAGATAGACAGAAACAGACAGACAGACAGAGACAGACAGAGATAGACAGACAGACAGAGACAGACAGACAGAGACAGACAGACAGACACACAGACAGACAGACAGAGACAGACAGACAGAGACAGACAGACAGAGACAGACAGATAGACAGAGACAGACACACAGAGACATACAGACAGACAGAGACAGACAGGCAGAGAGACAGACAGACAGACAGGCTACTGTAGATTTATTCAGCTGCGTCTCAAAGACAAAGAAGTCATTTACTTTCTAATGCTCGTTAAACTGATCCCTTTTAATTACAAACCTCCTCCAATTACTGATTCAATGATGACATAGGACAGGTCGATTTCCTTTGTGAACACTTTCACAGCTTCGTTTGGGTCTTCATAGGTATGTGGATCAACATACGTTCGAACACCTGTCGGGATCATAGGAGCAGCAGCTGTCAAAACATAGCAACCACTGCCATGTACAACACTTGCCACATCATTTCAAGTTACTGACAATCCTCTTTCCTAAAGAATGGTAAACAAAAGGAGCATAATTATCTCTGCCAGCAGGAGTCCACATAGGACCCATATATCCATATGGGGACATGCATAGAGCCCATATGGGTCCCATCTACTGCCATGGAGTCAGCCTAAGACTTTAGCAAATGTTGATGCTGATGAATGACTGTAAAGTACCTGTATTTTGCTCCTTATCGGTGCTTTACCAATAATTTATGCTTACATTCCTACATTATATCACATCTTTGACCAACACTTGTACATCACTCTTTTTAACAGAGGCTGGACTGGTAGCATTTCTCATAAGACATTAAAACAGTGCTATATAAATGTTCTGAATGCACGAATTACGTTAAACACTGAACGAAATGTACTTTACCTGAATGATTTAATAATTATTTGTGAAATCAAATCCAAATCCAAAGTAACGCATGGCATTTAAAAACAGCAGAGGAATGAATTAATAAACTGACCAGGAGTTGATAGGCTGTTGACGATCACATTGTCCATCAGTTGAGGCGATGGATCTACATCAATAAAACCACATTCATAAAACTATGAATTGTTAAAGGTAAGAACCGTAAGATGCAAAGTTTAAAGCTTAGTCTCAAATTTAAAAAGTATTACCTTGCCCCTATTCTTTGAACCTCTTTGTACCTATTGTTTGAACCTCTTTGTACCTATTCTTTGAACCTCTTTGTACCTATTCTCCTTGTACCTATTCTTTGAACCTCTTTGTACCTATTCTTTGAACCTCTTTGTACCTATTCTTTGAACCTCTTTGTACCTATTCTTTGAACCTCTTTGTACCTATTCTTTGAACCTCTTTATACCTGTTCTTTGTGCCTCTGTTTTATAAAATGTTAATGTGGTAGTTGATTTTTAGAAAGATTCTTAAAGTAAATTATTTTTTACGAACATTACCCTTCAGCATAAGCAAAAGAGTGTCTAAACCATTTGACGGCAAAGCTAGTGTATATGTTTCAAGGAATTCAAGCAGCTGATGCAAAACACAAATCAATACAAAATTTCAAATTTAGAAATACATGCACAAACAGTAACACCTGCCTGTCTGTTGCAAAATAATGAGTAAAAATGTACTTACTGTTGTACCCCGCAGTGCAATCTCTGTGACTTGCGGCTTTCTCATTGTATGACCGCCGACTTCTAAAATATCAAAGAACACAGTATTCAGTTAATAAATTGCTAATGCCAATTCACATGTTGGAGCAGTAATATAGTATCAGAAACATAAGCCCCCCAGTCAAACACTAGTTACATCCCTGTAAATTACCCAAGTGTCCAGTAAGCTTAAAACATTTCTGTCTAGCAATAGAGCATTTTGACAGTTACATCTGGTACTGGAATGGGATTCATGAAAGTTTGAAACAAAATTAAAACAGGAAAAGCCTATAAGAAACTTTACCTTTTAATGAATACAGTCATCATGATAAGACCAATGACAAGGCAGACGAAAATAGCGACAAATGAACCGGCGATGATTGCCACTGGACTTTCCGTCGGATACTGAACTAAAGACAACAAAATCATTGCAATGTCACCAATTGTTATTCTTCACCTCATCATGATCATCGTAACGATTAACACTATTGTTCTGATTATTATCAAAATAATCATAAAACTATCAATAAATCATTATCTATACTCATCATTATCATCACTTCTCATATACCATTACCATCATCATCATCTGACTGCCCTTCTCATTATCATCAGCATCTTTAACATCACATCAACAACATAATCATCCTGCAGTAACTGCTATCATATTAATCATTTTTATTAAAATCACAAACAATGCAGTAAACATGTAAACAGTAAACATCAGGCTCAACATTTCAAATAAAACATTGCTGAATGGAACTTAAATTTTTTGACAAATGAGCTGTTTGTAACTCAAGAACAATCAACAAGATTCAGTGTGGCTTATATAAGCCTCATACTTACATACGTGACCAGTAACAGCATAAACTGCTTCACTGAACTCTCCCCAACCCTTATCAGTCTTGCCTCTAACCTAAAATAAACCACATCAAACAACATGTTGCAAGAAAATCACAGTAAAAACTTAAATATCATGATGGCTTGTAGGAGTAACCTTTATTCAAGATATTTTCATAATAAATGACTTTCACATCCTCATTCTTCTGTGACAGTGAAGTTAAGGTTTTACTAAATTCATGACTAAGTCACATCATTCTTGAAGGGAATTTATATAGCACCCCTCGAAGGGACGCTATATAAATTCGTTGTAATAATAATAAAAATTATAATAATTATAATAATAATTCTGTTTCATCGTGGACTGGATCAACGTGCATCTTTGAAGGTATCTTGAAGAGGCACTATGTTACACTGCACGAACTTCTATCGAGAAATTTTTTAGCAAAAATCTCATATGGCTTTGGCCCAACACTATTTTAAACAAGTACGCTAAGACTAAAAGCCAGCTGACTACAAGTCAAAACAATGATGTACATCTGAATAGTCTGACCAAATGACAGTGTTGGCAGAACTGACCATGATCATATACTTTGTCTGTTGAACGAGGTTAACCAGCGTGAAGTTCGTAGAAATGGAGAAAACAGATGTTGTATTCTGCCTGCCATCCATGGACCAGTATCGGACTTCGTAAGTTTCGACGGACAGACCTCGACCTTGGTCCCAGATGAGACTTGCATAGTCTGTGCCGACACCAGTCACTCGGACATTTCCCACTTTCAACGGAACTGTAACATATTAATTAATGCAGATTAAGCGTGATGTAATTAAAGCAACTGATTACGTTAATTAAGACACAGGGATAAGTTAATTAAGACACAGGGATGCGGATAACAGGTAAGTTATATCCTCTTTGACTAGGTACACAGCCAAGTTAGATTCTTTGCCCTTTTGACGCCAGTACTTGAAATGCTATAGGCGGAACAGTCTTAATTTAATTTGTCTGTTGTAGTGATTCAATTAACAGTTTCAATCAATCAGAGTTTCAGCCGTTTCCAGAGGATCTCAAGAGCTGCTGGTCAAAGTTCAGATAAATACAACGCATACACACATGTATTTCTAGAGAATTCCCTTTGCAGAAGTATGCAATATCCGACTGCACAGTAAACTGGAATACTGGAAAATAAATTAGTCAGGGTTGCCACAAGGCTAATAAAACAAAATCCATGACTTTCCATTACTTTTGCCATGACTTTAAGACTTATTTTAAAAGAAAAAGGACCTACTTTCTAATTGTTTTATCGATGTGTTATTTATCAAAATTTAAAAATATTATTAGAAATATGTATAATACTAATGACTTTCCATGATCTAGATATTTTCAAATTCCATGACTTTCCAGGAATTTGTTTAGAAAACACATGTTTCTCCAGGCTTTCCATGCCTTCAATTTTTCAAAGTCTAATGCCATGACTTTCCAGAATCCGTGGCAACCCTGATTAGTGAACAAATGTTACCCTCATCAAAAGCAATGTTACCTGGAGCAGACGTCTTTATAGTGATGGATGTCTGTCGACTGACTCCACTTGAAGCCGTAACGCCATTCTCCGCAAACACGTTTATAGTGTACTGCCTCAGAGGACTGAGGCCCAAAATGGTGATACTAAAATTCAGCAAACATGTAAACTAACTTCAGAATCAAAAACTAAACACTGAAGAGCAGTGCTATAAAAAAACTCACAAATAGACGATGTTGTGAGTATCAACATAGAAATATAAAATGGCAGCAAAATTATCACCATTTATAGTTTGCATAATGGTAGATGCTGTTAACTCCGGGTAAATTATACGACCCACGGCTGATTCAGTATGTGAAGTATGGGAAGGGCAAAGTGAAAGGTGGGGCTTGAGACATGATGATGATGATTATAATGATGATGATGATGATGATGATGATGATGATGATGATGATGATGATGATAATAATAATAATAATAATAATAATAATAATAATAATAATAATAATAATAATAATAACTCCAGCCTAATGGCATTTTTTTCTAAATCCTGATGGATCCTTGATACCTTGGGTAAAAATAAAATAATAATAATAAGAATAATAATAATCTTCATTTATTGTTTCAAACTGACACACTGCAGTATGACTAAAATTCATAGTATGAACGGATGATCACAAGTTATTACAGGAGTCGAATTTAACTGTTTGGCAGCCATGTAAGGTGCCCATCACGTCCCACTGCTCATTTTACCAACGCCATCTGGCGAATGAAAGGCTGAGTCGACCTTTGGGAGGGTGGTAGGAAGCGATCCCGCGTCCGTGCTGATCTTCTGTTCTTCGTGCCAAAGTGTTACCCTCCAATGATGGGAAAAAATTCTAAGGAAAAATTTTTGTCAGCCATGTTTAAGATTGTGGTAAGTCCCTCCATCTACATTGGCCAATGAGGTTCAATGATGAATAACTGTTCTTTATCATCAGTGCAAAGGTGAAAAGGTGAAATACAGAAACTGGAAACTTACTTGGTTGAGTTGAAGCCCATTTGCCCTGGTAGAAAGATGGCACCATCATCACAGTGGGAGCATTCCACACGATAACGGAGGTCAGTGCGCCCTCCAGTTTCCAGGGGAGGCAGCCAGTTGAGACTGACCATCGACTGGTCAAGGAATGCTATTGTCAGATTCTGTATGTCGGATGGAGGACCTGAAGAAAGGCCAACGGGTATCTTAAAAACTTATATGCCTTCAACTACACTAATGGTAAACTAGCAAACTAGTAGCAATACAGTATAAGCATATACATCATATAATACATGCACAAGAACATCTTTGTAATGCTGTCCTGTCGACTCCAATAAATTTGATTTTATTTTATTTGAAATATCAAGAACTGCCATATGAAGAGATGTATCATAATGAGGTAATATTTTAAAACTGAAATGTATTTGAGATACAAGCCCCAGTCTTTTATATAATAATAATAATAATAATAATAATAATAATAATAATAATAATAACATTCATTTGTTAATTCAAACTGACAAGTACACAGTAAGACTACATGATATAGTCATAACAGATGGTAACAGGTTTAACAGGAGTTAAATTTAACTGTATGGCAGCCTGCAAGACGTCCATAACTGCTCACTTTACCATTGACCCTAGGGAGTGGAAGGCTGAGTATAGTCGTTCGAGTCCTAAAAATCTAATCTAATAAACTATTTTTTCAGAAGACTCTAGCATACCTGTCATAATAATCTAATAAACTATTTTACCAGAAGATTCCAGCATACCTGTAAGCTAAATCAGACAGAGCTAATTTAGCCACAATGCTCCTGGACTGTATTTACCTGTGCACGGCTCACTTTTACTGTCGTCCTTTGCACGGTAGTAACCGCTGAGGCACGCGCACTGAACAGAGCCGGGGCTCAATGCCTCACTGTTGCCAGGACATGGTAGACACAGTTCACTGGAAGTCGTCCACTTGTAAGTGTGAACGGGACAGGCTAAATAACAACATAAACACAGTTTAGAAAAGTCTTAGAAATGCATCATTATAAAGAATCTCAATCAGCATGATGTTGTGTTCAAACAAGTGACGATGTCCAGTATATTATGTTCTCAAAAGTTACTCCATGGGAGCCTACACATAGGGGCAAGAGGGGGCACTTGCCCTACCCTCGAAAATTGACACCTATTGTTTTGACTACTACTTTTTTGTGTTAACAAATTTCTTCGCACTAAAGCACTAATGATACAAATGATTCACAAAAAGTGAAACTGAGAAATTTAACTTTAAGTAAGAATAAAAAAATTCTATGAAAAATTCCAGTTTTAAATTCCTGTCTTGCATTTTTCAAGCTCTTGCTACAAAATTTAAACATGACCATTGTGTTTTGCCCCTCCTGCAAAACTATCTGGGGGCGCCCATGAGTTACTCTAAAGATCATCACTAGAGCAACTTTTGAATGTCACTTGTTTGAAAGCAACACACTGATAAGTAACGATTGGAAAAGAAAAATCCTCCTTCCATGCTTCTGTTCGTCAAGACAGCACATAAATACAAATATATTAATTAATAGAGCACATCTTTCTGGAATTGGCCAAATATGATTTCATATAATTAGTTTTTCTTAAGGAACACATGACTCCTTGGAACAAGAAATTGGCACAGCAGCAATTGTATTATATTACCAATATCATTATTATATGTGTTGCTGTTCCTATTTTTGCTATTATTATTATTTCACAGCTTGGCTACAAAACATAGATCTGCCTTAACACTTTAAGACAGCACCCAATGAAGATGAAAAATTAATGGAAACATAGAAAAAGCAGCAGGAGAAAGAAGACAAGAAGGCTGACCAGAGTACTGTAAATAAATATTCTCAAAACGCATTGACGATGAGAAGCAGTACAGTACTGCTAGAAGGTTTTACAGCTTTTGCCAGTTGAATGAACAAGTCTTAGAAAGCAATGTCTTCAGAGCACAGAGAAGCCAAATCAAGTGAATAACTAATTTGCAACAGGATTGCGTCCACAATTCCCCACGTTGCGCACATTCAATTGAGCTAATGCTTTGACAAATGCCTGCCTTAGACATCCCAAAAGAACGCATTACACATACTCCGGCAAACGTAAAGCCGCATAAGATTGCCATGAGTCCATCTAATACCTAAACACTCGGTCGCGACGCGCTGTCCCGGCTGGTACCCGGGCATGCACTGACATCCGCCGGTGGGGTAGTACCAGTTCCCGTCTGCTTGGCAGAGATAAGACGGCTGTTGTTCAATAGCCGAATGCTCCACACAACTCCCATCACTCTGTACGATAGACGTCAACTCAAGCCCGGCTGTCGTTCTCCGAAACACGGCGTAGTTGACCACAATGCTCGGGCACACAACGTAGTAGACCCTGATGGCTAGGATCGTCGTACACGCCCCCACGTCCTGGAAGGCGAAATAGAGGCCGCGGCGCGTCACAGGAACGCTGCGCGTTTCCGTATTGATGACCGCATCGTTGACGTCACTGAAAACGCGGTCGGCGGCGATGACGTCGACGTGGCGGTAGGTGGCGCTGTCCCATGTCGGCATCATGGCATTTGCGAAGTCGGACTCGGCGTCATAGTAGAGCAGTTTGAATGACTCCTTGCACTGTTGCAGGCGTCCGGGGTCCGGGTACTTGGTGCACTTTCGCATCGTGAACTTGACCTCGATGTAGAGGCGGTTGGCGTCGCTTCGAGGAATGTACGGCGTTCGCAGCCAGTTGTCGACTTCGGCGTTTGCAACATTGCAAACGGTGTATATGCGGAAGACGTCGCCTTCCGCGTTCGTGTAGCTCGCTTCCTTCCACTGAAACAGAATTACAGTCATTGTTATTCTACAGAGGTGCATCTGTCATGGGTTTACGTCGTGACTAGAATCGTAACAGTGGATAGAAAGTTTTGATTTCTTTTGAAGCCTCCAATTATTTTCCTCTGTTAGTTGCAGTGACATAAATGACATTGCTAACAGCTTAAACACAATAAAATCCGTCACTGTTTGTACTCTGAAAGTGCCAGTCCCAAGCCTGGATAAAGAAGGAGGGTGATGCTAATGATCTTTGTTATCACAGAGTTCGTTAAACTGAAACTACTACTACTTAAACACGATATGTATGCACTATGCATGTTAGTATATGTATGTACAGCCTTGATCCTCCATTTTTTATGAATTTATCAAGCAAGACTCTTCATTATCACATCCTGTTTTAATGGGTGCCATGCCAGTTTAGGTCTTCGTGTAAAGACTGCACTAGCCCATAATACAAATCTCCTAAATTTAATGCAAACTTCTTCATGCACGGGTGCTCGATAGTGTAGTGGTTCGCATGCTGGACTGTCAATTTGAGAGGTCGGGGTTCAAATCCCCGCCAGGGTAGAAATTTCGTTCGTGATTTCTGCCCCATCTGCGCCACTACTCAGCTATAATGAGCACACTGACCACACACTGTCAGTGGGAAGATTAGATGGTGAGGGAGGAAATGGCCACCTGTCCTCATATGCTGAGGCTAAGAAACTGAAGTCGCTAATACTTAATACCCATGGCGGCCTCAGGGCTGGCTTAAGGGACTGCTCTGCTTCTTCTTCTTATACACAGTGTCACCAAGACGTAATACTTTACCAAAGTACTGGCAGTTAATAGGGTCAAACTTTTCTCAGAGATGCCACAAAATTCTACAGTCTGACCTTGAGAAATTAGCACCAACAAGCATTTTTATGTAGATCTAAGATGCTCATTTAAGTCAATTGGAGGCTAATTGCTTAGATTTATCAGCTTACATGAATAAGTCAATTTGATACCAAATATGTGTGTTTTTGCCCATCATTAAAAGCTACAGTTCACTAGAAATTAAAATCAATTACATTACTGAACATAGACACAACAAATACAAATTTCCTTTTCTTACTGGGTACTAATAGTTTACACCACATATATGCACAGACAGTGCTAAATTTGTAGAAACAAATATGTATCATCTCTGCAAACCAGATTGGTATTGGGTCAACTCAAGGATCAGTTGGGACCGAAACGCACCGGAATGGCGTTCCGGTTCTGTTTTGGGTGGAACATTTCAATAAATTATTTTCATCCAGTATTAAGCTACATTAACATGGTGCCTGAAGCTGGCGTTCTGGTTCCTTTTTGTTAGGGACGGGATCACTGGTCAAACTGTGCCTTAGGAGTTGTGGCACAGTGGCACATGTATTGCAGTGTAATCAACTATCATCAGTGTCCAAAATGCCACAATTTCAATGATAATCCTTCTTGTAGCGAAAGACTGACAAAGGCATTGATCATCACCAAAATACCCCCAGGAAAAATCATTTAGGCAGTCTAACAACACTTACTGGTCACTATCTTTTCATCTCTAAGTGTGTGTGTGTGTCTGAGAGAGAGAGAGAGAGAGAGAGAGAGAGAGAGAGAGAGAGAGAGAGAGAGAGAGAGAGAGAGAGAGAGAGAGAGAGAGAGAGAGAGAGAGAGAGAGAGAGAGAGAGAGAGAGAGAGAGAGAGAGAGAGAGAGACAGAGACAGAGACAGAGACAGAGACAGAGACAGTGACAGAGACAGAGACAGAGACAGAGACAGAGACAGAGACAGAGAGAGAGAGAGAGAGAGAGAGAGAGAGAGACACAGACAGAGAGAGAGACAGCAGAGACAGAGACAGAGACAGAGGCAGAGACAGAGGCAGAGACGGAGAGACAGAGAGACAGAGAGACAGAGAGAGTTTGTGTGTGTGTGTGTGTGATTGTAATTTATAACTTCTATTGCGCAATACATAAACAAATGGCACACCAAACCACATCAATACCCAGGAGATCAATCTGCAAGACAGAGAGGCAAAATATGACGTCCCAACCTACCTTGCAAATCTCCAGGCACAAATTAACTAGAATTATGTCAGAGCCGGGCAGAAAATATTCCACTAATGGAAATTTATTGATGCCACAGTGCAAAAATCAATTTACGTAAAAACCCAGCTTTTACAGCAACTGCAAGTCCAGTGAAGGGAAACATATAGCTTTTAGCCTCAGCTCACTCTCAGACTCACGACACTCAATTAAAGCTTTTAGCCAGCGTATCATGGAGTACCCGAATTTTATCCAAATTACTCACCATTAAAAGCTGCCACTATCAATCTATATTAAACCAAGGTTTACAAAGAAATGCCTATTTGAGCAAACCAAACAACAGGTTCTAGTTTTATATATCTCAGCTTTAGCTGGAGGCTGTAGTAAAATACTGAAAGCAACTTGATTGATCAAAAAATATGTTTCTGCAAGAGATTCCCTATGAATAGTTTTGCAACATTATACTTTGACAGCATATGAAATTAATGACTTTTGCAAAACAGCAACTAATGCAAAGTTGTAGCTGTGCTAGTAACTAAAACATAACTTTCTGAATAAAATATGATGATGATGAGTTCTCTGCCCGAAGGCAGGTCCATTGGCTTATTTTTATGCCATCTGGGGATGAGATGAGTGAGGTGGTTTCCCGTTGCCTTCCACACATACAATTGAGGGTGAGCAGCTTGTCCAGGGTCGCTACGCATTGACTTGAGGTAGATTCGAACCTGGTGTAGCGGTATGTTCTGTGCCCTGTAACCGTAGGGGTTACAGGGCACAGAACATACCGCTACACCACTGTGTCCCACTGTAGAATAATATATAATGGAACATAATGTGAGCTTCAATGTCCAGAGCTTACCTGACCTGACCTGACCTTGCACATCATGACCTGCTCTATTTCTATTATGTTGCATTGTAGAGGGATATAAAGAGCATGTCATAGTTGGTGTGCAGACGCTTTGGCGTCATAGTCAGATGCCATTAATTACTCATTGATGCGTATAACCAAACGTTACTGGTCTCCTGAGAAGAAGCCGTGAAGACAGTGGTCTGCGTTGGGGTCAATCAGTTCAACTCATGACAACTCATCATTTTTGGCTGGATATTAGGGATTAGTATACTACCTTGAATCAGTGTATTCCCTCTGGATCCTCTGGAATAGGAGACTGGGGAGGTAGAGGCAATGGAAAAGCAAGGTCACGAAGAGAGACTGATGGAGTGAGAGATAGATAGAGCGAGAGACAGAGAGATAGATGAAGTGAGAGACAGAGACAGATGGAGTGAGAGACAGAAAGACAGATGGAGTGTGAGAGAGAGAGAGAGAGAGAGAGAGAGAGAGAGAGAGAGAGAGAGAGAGAGAGAGAGAGAGAGAGAGAGAGAGAACGAGAGACAGACAGACAGAGACAGACAGACAAAGATACAGAACGATCGAGAGACAGAGAGAGACAAATGGAGCGAGAGACAGAGAGACAGATGGAGTGAGAGAGAGACAGAGACAGAGAGAGATAGAGATAGAGAGAGAGAGAGAGAGAGAGAGAGAGAGAGAGAGAGAGAGAGAGAGACAGACAGACAGACAGACAGACAGACAGACAGACAGACAGAGAGACAGAGACAGCGACAGAGAGACAGAACGATCGAGAGACAGAGAGAGACAAATGGAGCGAGAGACAGAGAGAGCTAGAGACGGTAGGTTCAGAGAGAGAAACAGGCAAATATAGAGAAACAGATAAAGATAGGGATTTAACATAAACACGCAACCGAGAAATTACCGAAGTACTCCTATACATGTACAGATCAAATGACAGATTAAGATGAAAGTCTGAGACTCAGAGGTCAGCCCTTCACCACGATCACCTTCCACCTTCATCTTAAGACACATAAGACTCCCATTTATAGCCTTTGCCCACGTCAACCTCTCCTTATGCCATGGTTCCATTGTGCTTCAGAAGGGATGTTCCTTGAATTACCTGTAAAATACTAGTGTTACCTAATTAGTTTCATCTTTTGAACTCTTCTATTATTTTGCAGAAGATATTTATAGACACCCGATAATGATCATGATCATCATCACCAAGGCCGTATTTAGGGGGGTGTTTTGGGTGTTTAAACACCCCCGAAATTAAATCATGTATAACAAAAATATTGCATTTACTAACATATACGGTGTAAGAACTAAGAGCACTCATGTGACCTTAGATGATGCATCTCTACAGTGCTTAGAGAGCTCACAACGCTCCTCCAAAACCCTTATATACGGTTGACTTGGTTGCTTGTAAGCTTGTTCAAGAACGAGTAAACACCCCCCAAAACAAAATCCTGGCTACGGCCTTGATCATCACCACCACCATAATAATAACTGTAATTTTCCTTGTCTTAGGATACAATCACCTGGATTAAAATAATAAGTTTCTGGCACATAAACGCTTCAGAACCTAGTCTTAGAGCAAAAGCAGAACAAACATTGATCCTAATGACTGAAATTCAGACTTCAAAGTATGCCAGAAACCTTGGGAAAGAAGACAAAAAAGAACTGAAAACAAAACTGCATCTAAAAAACTGAAATATAAAAAAATGTGAAAACTTAAAATATTATGTAAAAATAGGTATAAAAAAATAAAGAACTCCAGAAGCCCAAAGCAACTAATAAATGCTTATAAGGGAACTCCGCAAATTATTATTTTGACTGTTTAACAAAAACATTGCTATACCAAGTGAAAAACAACTCCAGATGATTCCTTTACTTGTGACAAGTAGACATAAAGTCAATGTGTTGTGCCCACACATCTTTGCATCACAATCTGAACAAGACATCTAGACACTGGAGACATTGCCATCCATGCTAATTCAATCACTTCTTTGCAGTATGATACATCCCTGGATAACTACTACTACTACTATACCTTTATTTCACAAACTCGTTGACACAAACGCAACAAGATTACAAAATCAACAGTTTAGATATCGATTAGACAAAAATAATAGGCAAATAGCTAAGAGGATTAGGAATGTATTAATGACTGAGACCTATTTCTAAAGAAAATGATTGTTTTGCCTAATACACCATAAAGTACTCTAGGTATGAAATTTTGATCATCCTAGGCGGTGTCACGAAATAGAGTATCCCCCGTACATGAGTATCCCCCTTTGCGAAATGGAGTATTCGGTTTAATTTGCATTTTTGGCGGTTTCTAAGTGTATTCAGTCGTACTGTTTGGATTTATTGTACACATAACATTTTTCAATTGCGTATCTTTAGTTTGTAAGTCGACCTGAAATCAATTTACTTCGTTTTTGGTGATTTTGACTGGATTTTCGCCGAGATTATCGTGATGCTTATACCGATGGGGGATAGAATGGTTTATCCCCCGGATACTCTAAACCGGTTTATTCCATCCGGGGGATAAATTCATACATCCCCCGGATAGTCCTAGGACGGATACTCTATTTCGTGTTACCAGCAAAGCGAAATCATGAGGCCGGGGTCGCAGGTTATAAGTAATTATTGGTGGAAACAGTGAAGGTAAGACATGGAACAAGGAAGGAGAGAAGGGAACAATGAAATCCAGACTAATCTGGACGTCACGGTCTGGTCTGGAAAGTGTGGCCAGTAAACTGGAGGAAATGATAACCACCCCTTAATCTGCATCGCAAGTTCCACACCCACAACTCATACCCCGAGGCACTGACCGGCTGACCACCTCGCAACCGATGCCCAACGGCTTATCATCATCAGTAGCAGCAGCTGCTGTGGGGAGGGGGACTGCAAACACCCCCATTCTGCAAACACCCCCATTCACGGAAAACAGAGTCCCAGATACGGCCACCCTCGACGCTGCTGTTTCTTAAGCGCGTCACCAACCAACTGGCTTATCATCAGTTGGCAGTGCCTTATTATCGATCAGGCAGCGGTCGCCGCACCTTCTCTATCCAGCCCAGCAAATCTGGATTTAGATTCAAGCCATACGATTAATTTTCGATAGCAAGAAGTGTAGCCGCAGGAAAGATCGGACGAAATTACAGCAGGGCAGGAAATAATTGAACGCTAGCCTTTCATTCCGCTGACAGATTAGGCGGCCTTTGTGTTGCTGGTCTCTTGGTATCAATACGTAACCGTTTCACGTTACTGTTGACTACAACGACAGAGGCCTGAATAGGATGTCCCGTGTACATGCTTTCAAAGGAATCCCATGTCCCGTGTTGGTCCTTGTCACCTATAGACGTTGCTAGAGACATATATATACACAAGGAACACGCTGACCATTCATTCAATCTTAGCCTCACTCTTATAACTTCTGTTTACCTGTGTGCTATACTGCAGAGGAACTCCGCCACTGATCGTATTCTGTCAGTGCCAGTCCCAAGCCTGGACAAAGGAGGAGGGCGACGCTAATGATCTTTGTTATCACACAGCGTCGTTAAACTGAAACTACTACTTTACTGCAGAGACGTGGTGGTGTAGCGGTATGTTCTGTGCCTTGTAAACGGAGGGTCGCAGGTTCGAATCTACCTCAAGCCACTGTGTAGTGACCTTGGACAAGTTTCTCACCCACAATTGTCTGTGAGGAAGGCAACCGGAAACCACATCACTCATCTCATCCCCGGGGGCGGGTGGCATAACAGCCAATGGACCTGCCTTTGGGCAGAGAACCAGAGAACTCATCAACATACTGCCGATGGTGACCAGACTATGGTCTGGTTAGCTACATTGGTCAGAGCACATGTCCCATGCGCATCTGTGAGTCCGGTTGCGGTTTGCATACTGGAGGAGGGGTGGCTTATTTTAGAGATTTCAATACACGGGGACCTTAAATGGCGAGGTGTCCATTCAAACAGGCAAAGGTGGTGAAGGATCTCACCCAATCAATTCACTGAAAAATGAGCAGGGTCAAGGCAATATGATTGCTATACAAAAACGTGTCCACTTACATATCCTCTAACACTACAATTTTAACACTTTAATGATGACCTGGAAGTCCTGCATTGGTTTCCCAGTCACTTTTAGCACTTCTGAACGGTACACCTTGCTAAAGGCGCTTTACAAATGCTTAAATACAATACAAATACTTAATTACATGCTCATCATTAAAGTGTTAAACAGCAAAAAATAATATTCTCAAAGGAAACATTGAATCACTGTAATGGCAAAAAGCAAAGAGATTCTGGAAAATATGGCAACGGCAGAAGTGAACCATAACAGACTACTTTTATTTGCTTAGGAGAATATATTGTCACGTGATGTTGACTGACCTTTGCCAACAAGGAATCTTTATTGGTTCTGAAGAAAGAATACCGCCCAGTAATGTCTCTAGGGTGCAGTTAGACACTGGTCAAGTATCAGTACATCATTCTGCGAAAGCCGACTGCAGTTTAAAAACTCTCTAGACCTCAATCAAAGCCATACGTGTAAACAATTACACTGAAAAACGTTTACATGAGATTTTTGACTCAAAACTGACAGACTAACCAATATTCTTCAAATGGATTGAACTGGTCATTTGGTAGCAATAAATTTTCAGTTTCCAGTAATGGCAAGGTTTCCCCCAGAAGACCTACCCAAAAGCCAGAATCGCCTAATTCACGCAAAAACGTTTCTTGGTGGCAACACAACAAGAATATGTTATTAAAATAAATAATCCAGTGATATAACTGACTGCAGTTTTTTAGCCAGGTGCTACCAGTGGCGTCTAACACCCCCCCCCACCTGGAATGAGAGAACAAACCCCCACTCTGGTCGATTGTACTAATTTTCTTATTGCAGGCCATTATATATTATCAAAAATGAACAACCCACTAATTTTCGTATTGCAAGCCATTACCGGTATATTATCAATAATTAACAACAACCCCAGTTTATGTCCGAAACGTTAAGCCCCCCCCACTTCTGGAAACCGTGGGATATCGTTCTTCCCCCTCCCTATTGGTAAACGCCACTGGACGCTACTGAAAAAAGTTAAACTTCTAAGCAAGTAACGCTTTAAAGAAGTCCGAATGCGGTCCAATGGTGGCAGCTTAACGAACGAGTCCAATATAAATGTTTGATTAAAGCAATGTATTACAGTAATGTTTGCCATTGCTCAACAGGTCAAAGAGTTGTGTCCGCATATAAGCCGACATGAAGCAGTGTTGTCACAGAGTATGTGATTGATAGTTTCCACCTATCAGCGATTCACAAAAGGTGCTATAAAAATCACTGCCTACACAACATCAGAACTCTGCCACTGCCCGTACTCTGGCAGTACCAGTCCCAAGCCTGGATAAAGGATGAGGGCGACGCTAATGATCTTTGTTATCACACAGTGTCAGTAAACTGAAACTACTAATACTACTACATCATAAATTTTAAATCAAAATTAAAAACTCATCTATTCTCATTACACTATGGCTAAGAACACAGCGCAAACGCACTCTAGTGCAAGACTTGTCTTGTTAAAGCTCGCTATAAATTTCTAATTGTATTGTATTGTGCATCAGCAATGTGCATAACACATTATTATAAGGATATAAACTGCATTAGTTGAGTTTTATAAAAAGAAGGGTTAAAAGTTGAACTTAAACTTACTCAGATCCATGGGCCAGTAATGCTAATCAAATCTTTTCTATAAACCTCTATGGTGCACTTATCACAATGCAAAATGCACATGTAACTTCTAAATAAAGCTGCATTCCCAAAGCATTATCCATTGGACAAACCCAGTTGAGATGATGAATCAATGTATGCTTTTAAAAGTATGCTGGTATTGAACATACTGAATGGTATGCAAACTATGCATAAACACCAAACGAATTGCATTGCTGCTAAAGAACCAGATTTCCTTTCCAGGGTAGTTCTAGGGTCCTTGTTTAAAATCTTTCAACCTATGCACCAAAACACACAGTCCTCGAAACAAATCAACCTGAATGAAAAAAAAATCACAGGAGGAGAACTGGATATAAAAAGGTCTAGACCACCATTACAAAGCACCCTCTCAACCACACGAGGAAGTGGTTGAGATGCAGAAATAATTGACCAGACCAGAGCATGAAGACCTGCCCGAGACGGCTTCTCTAGCCCCCGGGGACACTTAACCAAGTGACTGATACTGAAAGCCGACCCGCCTGAACCCCAGACCTTTTCCAAGCCCTAACGCCAAGGAATCCCTATCAGATACAAATGGTCTTGCTCCCCCCTTCTCCGACGCTTTTGCCTCATAACAAGTGGCTAGCGGGCTTCCTTCAGTGATGGATTTTTATCGACATGCACCATTGATATAAACACCCTCAGGCGCAGATGGAAATCCTACTCCAAAGATACAGAGTTGAACAAAAAGGAAATCTGCCACTTTCTGCAAAGCAGACTAACCAGATTTAAATAAACTTCAGAATTGTTCTAGCAGACAGAGACAATTTAAAAGGTAAATGATACAAGGGGTGGACTTAGTTAAAGTTGTCACGCCCCCACTATAATTTATAACTTATTCAACTAAACTTTCAGATGAAATGTAAAGTGGTGTTTAATACATGCTTACCGGTAAATAACTATACATTTCAACAAAACTCCACAAAAGAATTACATAAAAAAAATGTCTGCCAATTAATTTATTTACCGGTAAGTACTTCAAAGAATTATAATAATAATAATAATAAAAATAATAATAATAATAATAATAATAGTCCCTGAGGGATCCTGTATACCTCGGGGCACAAAAAAAAATAATAATAAAAATCTTCATTGATTGATTGAAACTGACAAGTACGCAGGATGACTACAAATCATAGTATGAATGGATGATCACAAGTTATTACCGGAGTCGAATTTAACTGTACGGCAGCCATGCAAGGTACCCATCAGTCCTACTGCTTTTACCAATGCCATCTGGCGAATGAAAGGCTGAGTCGACCTTTGGGAGGGTAGCGTCTATGCTAATCTTCTGCTCTTCTTCATGCGTAGTGTTAAAAATTCATCTAAACTCCCTCGTAATAACCTAGGGCTGCCAACCATCCCGGATTCGCCGGGACAGTCCCGGAATCGGCCTTGTGCGTCCCGTGTCCTGGATTGATCCCAAATTGTCCCGGAATTTGGTGTAGATGCCCACTGCACCAAATTAAGTTCTAGTTCAGTGTGCAAAAACTAGGTGCTTAATTTGCACACTAAACTCGACACGTTGTAGCCCATGATGAATTTTGCATTCTGCGCTCTATCAGACCTGACGTTGTTGGCTCAACGTCGGAGTCAGCTCTGGGTTGAAGTCTTCAACAATGTGCACTACTGACACTCAATTACTTAGCATAGTGTCCTACGAACTCTCAGTTCCCGTTTCCAACGTAGAGTTCAGCATTATGAGCGACTTGCTGTCTAGTAGGCCTAATCGCAATTGCCGGAGCACCGACCTTGTTAAAAAGTGGAACTGTTGCCGAAAGTAAATTTTAACATGACATCTGCTGAGTTCTAAGACTTTGTACGCAGTGATCTGGAACTGCTTAAAATGGTATGTCTCAGCAGAAGTATAAGTTTAAGCGATATTCTGCTCTCCCGTCGCAGACCCAATAAATGACATCTTCTATGTGCATGCATGTATAATAATTGTATGTATATCGCTCGTGCTGGGCTCATAAGCTTGGTTACCCTTGAAAGTAACTGGAATTTAATAAAGTTTTCTTCGTGAAGTTGATTTTAATTGTAAATATAGACCACTTGCCTTTTGATGACTTGACTGCTATTATTTATTAACGACTATTTTCAGTAGACTGTAGATCCTACATTAGGGACGCAGAATTCGCTATATAGACCTACAGTGACGTGGACAGGGTAAATTCTTAATGGCATACCGGTATCGAGTTACTGTGAGCGTCCCGGAATGGCAAAATCAAAAGTTGGCAGCCCTATAATAAGCCCGAGCATATATTACCAATTTACCATATATAAATTTCAACAAAACACCACAAAAGAATTACATAAAAAATTTATATACCATATATTACCATATATGCTGAGGTTATTATGCGCACACAGACAGTCAATCAGAACCTGAAGTGTGAAAGTATGTTCACAAGGGAGCGAGACAGAGTGATGCAAAATGCCAGAGTAAAGAAAGGAGTCTTGGCATGCCATTCAAGCGACGACAGTTGGCGCAAGTCCGGCTTTTCATAGCAAACGATTCCAAATATGAACAGCACAGCTGCAGGCGAAATCGAGTGATTCTACAGTAGTCTTGAACCTAGTAGTAGTAGTTTCAGTTTATGGACACTGTGTGATAACAACGATCATTAGCGCTGCCCTCCTCCCTTACCCAGGCTTGGGACTGGTGGCACTGTCAGAGTGCGAACAGTGGTGGAGTTCTCTTGAACCTATAGGCTCGAACAACAAGCCTTTATCAAAAAATGAAACAGTCTAGGAGGGTAATACGGTAATATACCCTGAGGGTTGTAGAAAGAATTCGGCCGTGTCAGAAATGGTTTACAGATATTTCCCAGATTGGAAATAAGTCTGTAAATAGGTCTTTTAATTAGCCTGGCAGTCGGTTTTTAATAGAGGTATCACCATTGCATTTTAAAAGCAGAGGGAAATGACCTTGACAAAAACTTGATTACATTATCAACATTCTCCAATGCTGTGTCTGTGGCCAAAATTACGATTTAGATGTTGAACAGTATAGGTGAGAGTGACGATTAATTATCAATAATTATTTATAATTATTGAAATCTAATTACAATCAGTTACTTTACTCCAGGTTCATTCCATTGGTAAATAAAGGTTAACTGCTTGCCATCTCTACGAAAAACAATAGGCACAATATAAGGTACGATGAACTCATTTGTTACACCTGGAATGAATAGAGTTTAACAATAACAATAGATCTGAGCATCTAACATTGAGCATTTCACAAGAAATCGTGATATTGAGGGGAAAGACCCAGGACCGTTTGAAGGTCATCCTAGGCCCTAGGCACTCTTGCATTTGTAGACTACAACCGTAAGCTCTGCATACAAACACACCCAGTTTTGACTTTAAACCTCAATTTACCTTTTGTAATGTTGCTTATTAAAATTTAATATCCTGGATATATCCACTAAGTCGCTAATGCAATATTTCCGGGTTTTATCAATATCTCATTTTCAGACTTGCATAGGCCCCTGAGAGGTTACTGTGCATAATGGATAAAAAGGCCCTGCCGCCCTGGAAAGACCAATGCATTTACAATGAACCCCATGCCAAATCAACCTCCATGTAGCCTTTTTATAAACAAGCATGTGACAATGCCTTCTTCCCTGAGACACTGTCTGTCTGTCTGTGTCTGTCTGTCTGTTTCTCTGTCTGTTTCTCTGTCTGTCTCTGTCTCTCTCTCCCTCTGTCTTTCCATCTGTCTCTCTGTCTCTCTGGTCTGTCTGTCTGTCTGTCTGTCTGTCTGTCTGTCTGTAGGCCACTCTGTATTTCTCTCTATGTCTCTATGTCTACCCATCAGCCTCGACCTGTCACTGCAACGCTTTTAGGGGTCTACAGGGGCATGGTCCTCATTGTTTGAACAGAGAAGCCCAGTAATCTTTCCAGACAGAAACCATTTCAGGGCTTCGGCCAGTATATAATTTTGCACCACATCAAAAGTGGTCTCAATGGACACCGGCATCTGCGGCTTTTAGCTGCTAAAAGCCCACACACAGTCAGCCAGGCTCAACAGAACAGAGACTGAGGGAAATGGGACAACAGAAATGGACAAATTATTCTGGACGGGCCGGACAAAGATGACACTTGACTGCTGTGGAAGCGAATGAGAAATCCGCCGGGACAGGTCCATAATAAAATCAACATATCAATAATAGACCGTGCAGCCCTCGAGCATTATACAGCGATGGCGTCGCCATTAAAAGACCATTAAACCCGGCCACAAGCTAGGAAAAGTCAGCAGAAGGGTGGAAACAATAACCCCGGCAGGTGTAGGCTTTTTTCATTCTGATTACAGAGGAGGGCAGACAGACAGACGGAAGGATGGTCAGTAATCACCTCTTCCCTACAATAATGAACTGGACAGAGGGTTATTACAAAAAGGCCATTACTGCTATTCTCATTCAGATTCTTTCCTTACCCCCACGCTGCCTCCCCGCCCTTCCAAAATTGTCCCTACTTTCGATCACAACACCTCTGCCTATAGTGCACCCTGCTGGTCACCCTGCTGGTCGCAGTTCTGCCCATCGATCTACACACCTGTCAAGGTGTCCATAAGAAGCACCAGCACACCTCAAGATGGCGCTGCTTTTCTCATCTTTTATTTACACCATATCATCACTCTCTTGTTGCTAATGTCTGCAGCAAACTCAAAAGCTGTCCATTCATAGAGTCCTACATAGGCTATGTATATATATTATATACTGTAAGCGCAAATTATGTGGTATGCAAGTGTGTGCGTGCATGTGTGTGTGTGTGTGTTTGTGTGTGTGTGCGTGTGTGCAAGTGAATGTGAATACATGTATGTAAGTGTGTGTAAGCAGGTTTGTATGTATGTATGCATGAATTGCATGTATGTATGTATGCTTATCTTTATATGTATGTATGTATGTATCTTTGTATGTAAGTCACTTTGTATGTATGCTTGTATGATGATGACTGATACTGCTGCTGAAGATAGTACCCCATGTCCATGCAATAAAACTTCAGCAAGAAACACACATATTTGCTATTACAATGGCATCTTGCTGATTCAGCCAATCGCTAATATTGCACTAAGTCACAAGCCAGACCAACAAGTCTCAACAAGTCCTCTGGCTTTCAATGTCTAGCATCATCGTTTGTTGTTACCTGGGAAGCGAAACAATGAGACAAAAGATATTGTACTATAGGACTTTGACAGGTCTGGGAGCCCCAGATGCTTTCTAAAGGTACTATTAGCAAGCTAAGAGCTTCAATACCACGAAACCAGCAAAAAGAACAGAATCTAACATTTGCTGCAAGAAAAGAATTTCATTTCAATAGCCAATATTATTGTCCTACTCAAACATCAAACACTCGCTCGTCTTACAAGAAATGCATTCACGACCTGCACGAGTACATTTACAATAAAAGGAAACATTTAGAAGAGCATTGAGACCCGTCTTGGATAGCAACTGAATATCTGGGATACACAATGATACACACACACACACACACACACACACACACACACAAACACACACACACACACAGACACACACACACAACACACACACATTCTCTTCATCTCTCTGAAGCAAAGAGCCGTGCAAACATTCAGGCTCACAATGCATCAGTTTTCACGCTTAATTCTTGGAAGCAAAGCGATGGTTTAGACAGAACACTTGGCACCAATCATCGTTGGATGGGCGTAAACACTGACCACAGGAGCCGGGAAGCGGGCTATGCTCCTCCAATTTCTTTACACAGGACACCCGATATGACCGAAAGAATTATCACCATCGTCACAGGCCGTATCAATGGCCGTTTCAGCACTGAAGCGTTGACAAATGGATATCTACGGACCGCCGGGGAATGATCTCGCAAATCAATGCCTCGTAAATGGACAAGAGCGGAACCGGGAAGTGTTTACTCGCGGCCACACAGGACACCTCCTCGTGCAACCCGACCGGGTCAAACAATCGGTCAGCAGTGCCTTGCACATCACGCGCCTCTTGTTGCACCGCTTGGCACGTCATTAAGTGCGTGCATGCGTGTGGCATCAGCTGAGATGGACTGCAAATGTTGTTGTTGCTGCTGCTGCTACAGCTGCTGCTGATGGCTATTTATAGAGTTCATATCATGATCATGATCATCATCATCATCATCATCATCATGTATGTATGTAGGTATGTATGTATGTATGTATGAGCACTTGTTATAGCGCCCCCTCAAGATTTCTACTCAGAGGCGCTCCCGACTACAGACCGGACACTGATCTGAGTTTCAGGCCGAAGCGCATGTGCAATTGCGAGTGAAGGACTTGCCCAGGGTCCCTACGCAGCGGCTTGAGGTGGATTCGAACCCGCAACCCTCCGGCTGCAAGGCACCGAACATACCCCTACACCACCGCGCCCCACAGTCATGTTCCTGATGCTAGCCATTTGGCAGCAGTGGGTACGAATAAACGATCTGCAGTGTCCTCGGTCATTTGTCAAGTCCATTGCTCCTCTTAATCTTAGTCCATGTGATGCTAAGTCCTCATTTATATATCTATCCAGCATAGTCTTGGTCTGCCTTTGTTTCTTTTTCTTGAATTTTGCATGTAGTGAATTATGTTGGATTCAGTCAACTGGTATTCTCTCTAATGTCCAAACCATCCAAGTCTTTGGTGAACGACTTTGTCTAGCAAAGTAGTTTGAATACCTAATGATTGTCCTATAGACAATAGTTCTCATTAAACCTAACAGCATCTATGTCGGACAGTATATTGCAAATTGTCAACTAAACAAACTACTGACAAATCACACATTGGCAAGCCTCTATCATAAAAAAATACTTTAGTTTATTCTCTTATTTTCATAAATTAAAATTTTATTAATAATAATTCTGATTAAATTTACCTGTCATCAGTTATTTATTTTTATATATTGTTTAGTTTTAACTTATTAATTGCTGGAAACCCCAAAGTCACACCACCACCTAGCCACATCCTCTATCTGCTCTTTCATCCTCTCATCTTCTCTAATTCTTCATCAATATTGCAGTAATTGCTCTTTGGCTAAACGGCCGTCCCCTGAATAAGGAATACCTGGATACACAAAGCCCCCCCCCCCGCCCCTCCCCATCCCAAACAGGGTATGGTCTATTACCTGCATGCAGATTCAACAGCATGCAGACTCCTTCCAAATACCAACCCCACACTCTCAATCAATCAACGCCCCATATCAAACAGACTCCAGAAACACTGTCTGTCTGTCTGTCTGCTTGTTTGTCTGCTTTTCTGCCTGCATGGCTTCTTTCCTACCCTTCCTTCTGGTTGCCTGCCTGCCTTTCTACTTGCCAGCAACTAATTCCGGAAGAGTTGGACATAAAAGAACGGAGAACTCTCAGAAGTGTTGTGTGTGGCAACAACATACAATCCAATCAGGATATCCCACATACTTGCGGTTCTCCAACATTTGTTGTGAATACATCATAAGCAAAGGCCACTCACAGACGGCTGCTGTGGTCAGGTCATCTCTGGTGCGTTAAGAATCCCACCGACCAGTCCACGATCCACAAACAAGTCCTGTGTACAAGGATTTCCCAGACTCCAGGGGATTCCACCCCTTCCCCATGGACCGGCAATTATACAAGCATTGGGTCTGCTGTCCACAATGCTACCTCGTGGTTCTCTTCACTGCCCCTATTAACTGCCAATTCCTTTCAATGGTCACCCACAGTTTGGTTTTACTATGGCATCTGGAAATGATAAGCAATCACATGAAGTAATCTGATAATGGAAACAGCACAGAAACTGACCTTAAAGGTCATCATGCAATAATTGCCCTTTGAATTATTCTAAAGGCAGCTATATAAATTCAGAATTAGATTACTTTGCTTATAACACTCAGTGCTGCAAGGGTAAAACTTCATTTACACACATTTCAAGTCTGCATTGATAGAAGTTTTTACAGCACACCACATCTCTTGAGCGCATATCATTGACACAACATGTAGGTTCATTTCTTTCTAAATGTTTAAGGTTAAATATAAAGTTATTTAAAATAATGTTGTTTCATATAAAATGAAAAACTAGGCTGGACATGGGGACAGAACCAATGACAATATCTACTCAATTTATGTATGAACACTAATATTCTGTGCAAATATTCTGTAATAATATGCTGAGGTAACATTCTGTGATAACATGCTGTGTTAACATTCTGTTGTTGCACTCTGATGTCATATTCTGTGTTAATATGCCACGGTAAAATTCTGCCTTAGCATTCTACGGTAATACCTTGTGGTAATATTCTACAGTTACACTATCCATGGTGGGATTGTTTTGATTCTAGTTAAGGTTTATTATTTAGCTTGAATCTAGTTAAGGTTTATGTTTTTCGCGTTAGCTTTTCTGGATCGAAGCAACAGAACTGAGTATTGATTCTTCCTTTTGTTATCATTTACTACGATGTCAATTATTACTTAGGTGACTCTATCTAGCAGGACTATTTTCCCTTTTGGATCTCCTTTAGTTGCTAACAATGGAAAATAATCACGCTACTATTTTGTTATGCTGCTAACAATGGAAAATAATCACGCTACTATTTTGTTATGCTGCTAACAATGGAAAATAATCATGTCACTTCTGTTTCGCTCCACAATGGCTTCAATAAAAGAATTGATTGACTGACTGATTGATTGATTGAGTTACATTTTATACTGATACTTGGAGGAAACATAATTGTGTTAGCAATATGTGTTAGCAAATACAAGGTAGCAATCTGTTGTAACATGTCACAGACGGACAGTGTAGACATCTAGACTAGAGGAACCTGGCATTGCTTGAACTTCTTCGACAAAGAGTCCATCAGGAAAGTTATGAGAAGCTGTGAGCTGAGGTCAACCGTCAGATGCAAACCACAGACAAGACAAAAGGCAATAAGGATACTACTATGCAACTTGCATTTCACTGAATTTCACAGGTTGTGACGCTTAGAACATCATTAGAACTACAATGTTCAGTCAAGTATATAACACTGGTATCAAAGGAAGCAAGTACATACATCATAAATATTCTCACATTCTGGTAGAAGGTGGCCCTATTAGCAGGATCCTTCATCCCTTCTGGGTCTCCCCCTTGGTAATCACTGTTAATGTAAACTACTACATTTACTGCCATAATTGTACTATGTTGGTTCAGGAAAATAAACTGCAAAACTGAATTGGACCTGTTTATTAATTGCAATTCATTTAAGTCACTTGATTAATAAATCCTCCACAAAGGAAGAACTTAACACCGTCTGAATGCCAAATTCAGCAGCATAAGATCAGACAGATTCTGGTGCAGAGCATAACTCCTATATATTAGCCTAAATGCCTAATATATTCATGAGTTCATTTATAGAGCTAACAGACTAATTAAATCTCATCCTCATAGATTAATTTATATCATACACACACACCCACACCCACACCCACACACACATGTCTGTACATACAGAGGCATGTATGGAGGTCCTCCAATGGGGTCTTTTGATGGGCATCTTGATAGGGAGGTTCCAATGACCAAGTGCCTCCAACTGGGGAGACTATATTTCCATCTCCATGCTCCAACATGCAAGCTGTTCACCTGTCAATGGCTCAAGAAAGACCTCTCTTAATAAATCAATTGCTAGGTCAGTCTATAAAATCTAGATTGATCAGGCAATTGATTCATTTGGTGCATTGAGGACACATGAACAAAAGGAATGCAGCATGCAACCATCTGAGACATGCCCTCATTGACCTTACGGCTGATAACTGTAAGAATAGCAAAACCAATAATAACAATTTATAACGAAATTGACCTTTGGTAACTTCTTTGAATTTTAAAATGACAATTAGGATTAAATAATAATCATTATTATTGTTAATTAGCAACGTTTTGGTGCCATGTGGGGCGCGGTGGTGTAGGGGTATGTTCGGTGCCTTGCAGCCGGAGGGTTGCAGGTTCGAATCCACCTCAAGCCGCCGCGTAGGGACCCTGGGCAAGTCCTTCACTCACAATTGTATTGTATTTTTGTATTTTGTATTTGCTCATGTGCTTCGGCGTGAAACTCCGATTCAGTGTCCGCGCTGTAGTCGGAAGCGCCTCTGAGTAGAAATCTTGAAGGGGCGCTATAACAAGTGTTCATACATACATACATGCAATGCACAAGGCAACAACTGATGCTACACAAGTGCCCAGAAAGTCAGTGGACCAAAGCAGAAAGGCAGCCTAAGGGGGATATTAAAGCCAACTGTCAAAGGTGAGTCTAAAGTTGAGACTGAAATGATACAAGAGACTGTGCAGGACAAACAGATGCAGTACAAGTGTTCCATAATTGACATCCAGCAACAGAGAAAAGCTCACTGACCCAGAACAGTCTTAGACTGTCTACTTGTATGGCACGACCAATGAAAGACAATTAGATGACCTGATTGAATAATTGAATTGTATGTCTGAGGACTGATTTAAAACAAGGAGAAAATCACTGGCCTTACTGAAATCTTATAACTATTCAGCTCAGCATCTCAGAGATAGAGAGAGAGACAGACAAACAGACAGACAGACAGAGGCAGAGAGATAGAGAGACAGATAAACAAACAGACAGACAGCAAACATATAGACATAGGGGGGCCCATAGTGTAGTGGTAACATCAGTGGTATGAAGAGCAGTAGGTAGGGGGATCGCTTTCCGAACCCTCCCAAAGGTCCACTCAGCCTATCATTCGCGAGAGAGCGCGTTCGTAAAAATGAGATGTAGGACATGATGGGCGCCTTGCATGGCTGCCGTATATAGTTAAATTCGACTCTTGTAATAACTTGTGATCATCCGTTCATACTGATTTGTAATCATTATGCATTGTGTCTGTTTGAAATTAAATGAAGATTATTATTATTATTATTATTATTATTATTATTATTATTATTATATTTATTATTATAACAATATTTATTCTCTCCATCAATCAACATCAATACATCAAAAGACAAGGATGCAGTAGCTGTCGTCTAAAATTAACGTATTTTCAAATTAAATTATTATTATTATTATTATTATTATTATTATTATTATTATTATTATTATTATTATTATTATTATTATTATTATTATTATTATTATTATTATTATTATTATTATTATTATTATTATTATTATTATTATTATTATATAGACACAGACAGACAGCTCTCTCTCTCTAGATACACATAGCGGCTAACTTTCAAATTCTCAGAGCCAGAACCAGCAGCACTGCAAGACTAATGCAAAGACTGGTGAAAAGTATGATGAGACTATCTGCACAAGAGTCACAGCAACCAAGCATAAAGAAGGCTTACGGCATCCGATATACGACCTCTCCCTGCAGACTGCAAATTGCAGATTTAACTGTCCGAGAGAGAACTGCTAGACAGTGCATTCCCAAATTAACATATAGGCCTACCTCTTTAGGATTCAAACCCGATGCAGGATTAAAAGCTCAGGCCATTACCACAGCTATACAACAAGTCTAACACAGACAGACTCCCAGCAGGACAAACTCATGTAGCTATTCCATACATCAGCTACAGACAAATGGACAGCAAACTAGCCACACAGGTGAAATTAGAAAGGGCCTTGTCTTCCTTTCCCTGATCTGCATGCAAGATGAAGCCGGTGTCCCGTGATATTCTATCCCCTAAAGCATATCCCCCCCGGATGGAATAAACCGGTGTTGAGTATCCAGGGGATAAACCATTCTATCCCCCATCGTTATACACATCACGATAGCCAAGACGAAAATTCAGTCAAAATCACCAAAAGCGAAGTAAATTAATTTCAGGTCGACGTACAAACTGAAGATACGCAACTTAAAAGATGTTACGTGTACAATAAATCCAAAAAGTACGACTGAATACACTTAGAAACCGCCAATAATGCAAACTAAACCGGATAGGCCTACTCCATTTCGCTAAGGGGGATACTCATTTAGGGGGATACTCTTCTTTCGTGTCACCGGCCAACGGCCAACGGGTCATCCATTGCGGGTTGCAAGAAGCAAAGACCAGAAATCAGACGCCTGGAAAATGACAGCCAGTAATATACGCAGTAATAACGGAGCTGCATGCCAGAAAGACATTCTACACCACTAGTCCCAGGTTCAGACTACGTTAGTCACAGTTTGCAATCAGAAGTTGTCACCGGATATGCACACGGCCCTAGACACCAGGGCAGTAATAATGGAGGGTCACCAAGAAAATAACAGAGGGAAGGGGCAGAACTATAAATCACAAAGAGAGGGCTGTGAAAAGACCCCGTTAAGGTGTAATGAGTTTGGGGATGAATTAGGAAGATAATAACACCTCGTGTACAGGAAACAAAGCCGAGATCATTGTCCTTTTCAAGCTGGGAACAGGTTCCGTCTGAACTGGGAAGGGAATACACCCTAAGGCCCTCCCACCAGTGAACTGGGAAGGGAATACACCCTAAGGCTCTACCACCAACCCAGCCTCAGACAGAAGGTCCCGCCCTGATACTGATGCGTTTGGCAATTGTCTGTGTGTACTCATGTCTGCAAATCCCCCCAGAACTGACTGATGGGAAAGACAGACCGTAGATAGACTCAGCTCAGAACAGAGGGGACAAGTACCCAACCCTTTGAAGTCACCTAGTCAACCGGAATAACGCCCTCCAGGGTCATTGGGTTTCTCCACATCCAAAGGCAGGAAGAAGATTCATGGAAAAAGAGAAATAACTAGAAATTCTACACCTCCACCACAACTGATGCAGCTTAAACTACATACATCAATGCCCAAACTGTTTGCTTCTTCAAAGGAGTGGGTAGTTCCAAAGGAAATATAACTGTACTGTAGCAGAGCAAGACATAAGAGATGGGATCACTCCCTTCAGGCACGGATCCTTCGCACTGCTTGTACTGGATTTAAGGAAGGACTCATATCCAAGATGACGAACTCTTAGGTAATCCACAATGCGATCTATGCCACTTTTACAAGATAGGTGCAGGACTCAAACCCACGTCCCAGAGGTGAAATGCCAAAATGTTACTTGCTCAGCCACTGGGCAACCTCATGCAATAGAACTAAGTACTAGAGAAGCCATAAAACACAACTGAATTAAACCTTTAAATAGACTTTTTCCATATCTCCATTTTCTATCCATATAAGTATGTAACCGACTGTTTGTATGTACAGTGCCTTTAAAAAAACCACAAAGGTGCTTAGTATGTATGAGGTTATGTAAATGTAAATGTTCATGTTTTCAGACTGTCTGGCCTCAACCATGCTCATTTTGCAAGGAATTGATCGGGTGAGATCCTTCACCACCGCTGCCCATTTGAATGGGCGCCACGCCATTTAATTTCACCATTTATGGTCTTATGGACCACGCTATAGCTCAAGATTTATATCTCTGAAACAAGCCGCCATCGGGTGGAAAATCGCAATCCGCATGTTCTCTAACACAGAGGTGCATGAGACGCAGCGTACACTCTAACCACTGTAGGTAACTGGGCCAGAAATGCCAGATATGACTTGAACACCCTGCGGACAAACGCATGCAGAGAGTAGTCTGTAGGCCAGTTTCTTTATTTAGGAACAATTCACATTCCAGTCTAATATGAACATTTGAAACATAATATATTATACATTATATAAATTTATTGTTACCTACACTATGCACAGTGCACAGGAAATAGAAACATGAGATGCAAAACTCATTGTGAAATATTAGCAGCTGGGTAGCCAAAATAAAATAAATCTTTCAACTTGAGGTAAAAACTATTGCATTTCGGTTACACTAGATAAAAACAAAATTGCTTTAGCAATAACATTTACTAGTGTCTGTCACATTTGCTGAACTTCTGTGAACTATTGAAGTGGCTCACCCACTTACTAACTTGCAGAGCCTGCTCAGAGCAGGATAAAGCTCTAATCGGAACACCATTGCAGAAAGGGAGTATATAGGAGGGACGACTTGGGCACCCAAATGATATAGGTCAAGTGGGAGTAGCCTTTAATTCAAGCCTTAACCTGTTGTAATTAATCATCTCAAACAGGCAAATATTCTTCCCTCCTCTCCCAAGGCTTCCTACCCTCAAATCTGTCCAGTGTAATGATGATGAAGTGCGAACAGGTGACTTCAATGAGCAACCAAGTGACAACCTTTCCAATAAAACAAGCCGGGAACTAGGCAAAGAGACTCTGAAATCTGGGATTCATGCAGGGAATGATAACAAGATGGGAGGGGCGGTGGTTGATCAGATCCGGGATAGATTTACCCCATGCCAGTGGAGTCAGTACAACTGGAAGTGGTAAACACATACAGATAAGGAGCCGAGGATTTCAATTAATAACCCCAAGGGCCTGAGGAGACCTATCGCCTTTGATTTGAAATGAGATCCAGCTTCAAGAGCCGCCTGCTGAAAGTTCACAGCTATTCTAACTACATGGCCCTCCACCCTTGCCCTCCCACGACTTGCCTCCAAGGGGAAAACTGTTTTGGACTCTGCCCAGATACAGCAGGGCTTTCATGTAAAAACTAGGAACAATCAAATTAATCAGGGATTGCATAAAAGTATACTGGTTTCACATTTCCACTGGTTTCACATTTCCATTCACAATCAATGTCTAAACCATATTTCTTGTGTCAAAGCTCACTTCTAAAACTCCAGCGGTAAAAGAATGTTCATTCTCGTCTTTAGTGCTTGCTGACAGCCAAGGAATATCAATCACTTCCAGGACTACCACCAACACATCGTCCCACCACCACTATCACCAGACCACTATCAACACCAGACTTATCATTATGCAATGAGTTCATCTGATTATCTTCATCTGGTCATAACTAAATCAAGAACTGTTCTTGATGAGCGAGCTTTTTGGTCGCTGAGCCTACTTTTTTGGAACTCTCTTCCTGTGTCTGTGCACTGTGCTCAGTCACTTGTGTCATTTCGCTCTCAACTGAAAACTTACTTCTTTCAAATTGCTTATCCACCATAGGCTGCCTCTCTCTGTCTTACGGACTGATCTTCTGGATGTTGACCTGATTAGTGATTACGGCTTGGTTTTGGTGTGCCATCGGTTGATGCCTTGTGCATTAGACACCGGTGTAATAGAGGTTGCTAATCATAATTTAGCCATCACCACAAACACCATAACCACCACCACCACCACCACAAAAACACCCTACCACTTGCATCACCACCTCAGTTCCAGCATCCCTGTCCTGTACCAGCCAGTCAACCAACAAACCCACCACCACCACCACCACTATCACCACCACCACTATAATGATCAAATAATAATGAATATTTAGGTGAGGTTTTGGATGAGGGTCAAGATCTGACCCACAATCAATCAGAGTGATTCCATATGTGATATAGACGGCACCCAACCAATAGATGTCTGCAGCTGATAACAACAGATATAAATCATTGCTCAATAATCTGTCATGATTTTAATACACTTCGATCGCCCTATGCTGTACATAAAGTCAATCATAAATGCAAAAAGAACCGATGTCTGAAAGATAAACTGATCAATAATAAACTAAAAGTGACATTTCAAAACAGAATCTTCCAAATATCTTGAACGTCTATAGATGTAATTTGTCCCGACTGGCAGCGAGATGAATTGTCTCAGATAAACTTCTTCAAAACACAGGAATGTCTGAATTGTCTCAGATAAACTTCTTCAAAACATAGGCATGTCTGAATTGTCTCAGATAAACTTCTTCAAAACATAGGCATGTCTGAATTGTCTCAGATAAACTTCTTCAAAACATAGGCATGTCTGAATTGTCTCAGATAAACTTCTTCAAAACATAGGCATGTCTCCAGCAGTTTTTGTCTGATGTCTCCTTAACTTCCGAATATATACAGACATGCGCACCAGACTAATAATGAATAATGAGTTTAGATTATAGACGGTTATACTGCATGATGTCCAACAGGAATTAAACCCAAGAAGACATCTAGTCACCTAACCAGTTGGCTGGACAGGACTCTCCACTGCTGCTAAAAGCTAGAAATCTAGAAATTAAAGTCTTGAGGAGCAATGGCAAATTAGTAATACCAAATGTTACCTTTAACTTATCAAAGCAACAGGGCATGATAGGGTAAGGTCCTTTATCAATAGAGAAGTTTCAAAAGACACTATATAATGGGGCAATGAATTCTGTTAATCTTGTCTTCAAGGATCCAAGGCTTTTAGTTTAAGTAGCCTAGTGAGATTTCTTCATCGTAATCTGAACAGATTTTGTTTCTTTGTCCTTCATAAACATTTTTAGATCCAAGGAATAAATTCTTATGGGGTTCTTTCAACAGGTTTTACCACACAGAGATCACTGAAAGTGTCACCAAATGGCACTCTTAAGTGTAAAGATAAGGAGGTAAACAATTGGTCACTACATACCTCAAACAACAGCAGAGACCGAGTTCTTGCTTTTAAATATGGTCTCAAAGCTAATCTAATCTCTAGATTTATATGGTGCCAGTATTTGCATGCCAATGTAATTAGCAACTTCTATTGCGCCTGTGTCTAATGCACAAGGCATCAACCGATGGCACAAGAAGGATGAGCAAACTGACCAATAGTTAATCATGTTCTAGTTGGTTTAGCATCAATATTTCCTGTTGCCCAACTTCAAGATGCATGTTTCAATTATGCATGGGTTGAGGAGAATGATTATATTTCAGTTCTACTGTATTACTATCTTATCTTATATGGGCATAAAATTTGCATATATGATAGCTGCCCTAGTCTGGCGCTGCCAATTGGGCCTCGCTCCTGCCTATCTTTGAGGGTTCTGCTGCCCTGTCCTTAGCGCTAGGGGCTCGCAATTCCTCCGCTCATCTGAACAGAGTCTCCTACTCGTCCCTTTTGATAGTTTTTTTACTTCAGATAATATGATTTTTGCCTACAACAGTTCTTATTTGTTTACAAAATAGTATAAGTAAAAGACCATGGTTTGAAAATGCAGAATTCAGAGTTAGCTCAACGAAGACGGGGGTTTTACAGAACATCTGGAAGTCTGATGCTGGCCAGAAAACAAACACTTTCAGCTGTTATCTCGAATGAGTCACATTCTACATCGTTTTCAAAGGATATTCACTGAATCATTCAATAAAGGCAGGCAACTGAATGAAGGACCAGAACAAAGGCCGCATTGTTGCTGATCTTAATAAGGAAACAGCTAATAAATTTGTTAGCTGATGATATATAGAAAGCCGGTAAGCAAGAGGCAGAGCCTTAAATAAGCTCAAAGTGTGGCTAAGAGTTTTGCAAACAATGAAGAAACAGTGGCCGAGATAATGACTTAATGCACTGTCACTTAAGAAGCCACTAAGTAAGGAGCAGTCTGATAGGCAGGACATGCACCAGCAAATTTACAAGTATGTAGGCGAAATGAGTTTATAATGCTGTCCATTAATCATTATGTACAGGCAATGTGCTCATGGCACACAGACTGACTGCAGGAAGAAATGGGAAATGACATCAGAAGAATGGCCAGCTTAAAGATTTGATGTTGGGCTCTTCTTCTAGCTGCCAGTAGGTATTCTAAAGGAACCCTTGTCTAGAGTGTTTGATTTACTACCCATATATTATGTTGTCTCAATAACAATAACAAAAACATCAGCAGCAGCAGAACAACAACAATAATAAATAATATAACACATGCACGTATTATGTAGGTGTGAGTGTTTTTATTCTCCCGGACATTTTTAAAGGAAGCTGATGGATCATATTTACCTTGGGTGTAAAAAAATAAAACATAATTATACTAAACACTGCCATCAATACCAGTCCACATCTACTGAGTGGTAACAATGCAGTCTTTCAGCTACTTGTTCTTCAACAGTTAAAGGTCTGGTTAAACATGTAAACTGCTCTTGGGTTTCAGATCTATTGACTCTAAATGTGCATAATTGCTTTAAAAAAGAAATAAATACATAAAATAATTAAGTTAGCTTTATATGAGTGAAGACGAAGAGCAGTCCGTTAAGCTAGCCCTGAAGCAGCCACGGGTATGAAGTGTTAGGAAGTTCAATTTCTTACCCTTGGCATATGAGGGCTGGTGGCCAGTCCTCTCCCTTGCCACCTCATCTTCTCACCAACAGTGTATGGTCAGTGTACTCATTTATATAGGAGCACAGGTGGAGCAGAAATCTCAAACCAAATTTCTGCCCTGACACGAGATTTGAACCATGACCTCTGAATGACCTCTCAACTGAGAGTCCAGTACACTAACTACCACATTATCGAGCACCCCTATATGCATGAACTTCAGCAAAATAAAGTTTTAAGTCATTAAACTTTCATTTTGTCTCTATGTTACTGCAAATTCAGACCTGATACTCATTCTAATTATGTTTTTACAAATTCTGTAATGAAGCAGAGAGAACGTAAGAGTATGGTGAATGTGATCCTCACTGGGTATACGGCAGCAGAGGTGAAAAATAAATTGTGCACCGAAGAGTTAAATCTTTAGTCTCAGTAGAGGGAATGACATAATGGCCTTTCCTGCTAGACAAACTCTGTGTCATACAGGAAGGCATTGTAAAGCAGAAAATGCTTGATTTACGGCTCTTGCAAAACTGCTGACTAATCCAGGATCCAGCTAAAAGCATCTGGGAGTCTCCTCTCAATAAGCTTCCCTTTGTCTTCAAAGACTTTCCGAGTCCATAAAATGAATTATTCATACCTGGAAAATTATTGCACGGCTCTGCTGCCTAAGCCCACATCCTTAACAACAAAAGACCCATCCATTATGATAGCAGATCCTTACCCCTCTACGTCCTGTGACATCATCCTCTGCAGAGTAGGTGACCCATCCCAGCGACTCAGTCTTTGTAGTGTCCAAGATTGTAACTACAACAAAAATACAGAAGAAAAACCATCAACACTACATGCACTTCTGTATGCATTGAGGCAGGCAGATATAAATGTATGCATGTATGTATTTATGCAAGCATGTATGTATATGACCACAACCATAACCATCATTTTGTTGAATCAGCCAAACACTCAATATAGCAAGTATAAATCAGCGGAGGTTTCACACAAGAATGTTCGAACGGTTACAATATGGAGACCAGAAGGGACCTTAATCCATACGTGCATCCCAATATGTTCACATGTTTCTGGATATTTATACGCGTCCAACCCTTTAATGACGAGCTGCATTGGTGTCCCATACACTTTAGTGCACACTCATCATTAACAGGTTAAGGAGCCTACATACATTCCTTCACATAAACTCTAAGAAACAATGGTCTAATAGATATTCTGCTAATGAGGAGAATTCTGCCATGGGCTTAAAGGTATTCCCATAGAGTCCAAAGAATAGCCTCCCAAGTTACAATGTATATCAGAAGTATTCTAACAGTGCACAAATATACACCGAGGAAATCATGGCAGACTGCATGTGCCAGTGATAAGAAACAGTTTCAAACATTTACAGAACATTACTTACGAATGTACACTATCAGAGACAGAAAGACATGGAGCCATCTTGTAAACACTTCATCGTCGGCACACACCTGACGGAAGAGAAAAAGTAGAAAGAAGAAGACTTATGAATGTCTCTGAAGAACAGCTTGTAAAGTGACCAAAACCGTGTGTATATAATTCAGTAATAAGCAGAACTGAGGAAGTAAAGATTTATATTTTAAGGGTCACAAGGTCACACATTGGAGTAATTGGAAACCCCATTTATCTTGTCAGACAATCACAGAAAGTGTTCAAGCTACCATGTCCAAGATACACAACACCTGGTGGAGTGCTGATTAACACCACTTGAACAAGGGTGGGACTGACATCTTTAAGAGAACCAAAAGTGTAAACAAGCTCCGGCCTACAAGACAAGATGACATCCAGACAGCATTTGTAAAGTGATCGCCGCCACACCTTCAAGCCCCATAGCCCAATAAAATCAAATATAAACAGTATACAATTTGGCATGTTGACAAGTACTCTGTGCATGTTTGTTGATTTCCCTGAAGTTGCTCCTCAGTAGAAGTTGGGCAAATGAAATGTGTTGTGGAGCTTGTTGAAAGTACTTTGCCTAACAAGGATATCATCGAAAATTGTCAAGTAGGTACAGTCCAGAACAGTCCATCAAAAAATCACCATTCACAGTACTAATTTAATCTTCAAATCAGCCAATAACCATTACATAATCTGAACACTTAACTGTTTTCATATTTTTGCACATAAGGAAGGAAGTTTCTCTTTAACTTTTTGTTTCTGTGGACAACCTGTATGAAAATCATTGACTCAAATGACCCAGCTGCCTAAAAAATAGTCATAGTGCTCACTAAATGGACAAGTTAATAACAACAATGATACTACTACTACCACTACTACTACTACTACTACTACTACAAAAAAAAAACCAAAAAAAATAATAATAATAAAACGAATAATAATAACACCATTCCAAAATTTTAGTCTTTTCCAGCAGTCTCCAAACATTTTCGGCCCACCTGAGGGATCATTGATACCTCGGGTTTAAAATAATAATGACATTATTAATACAATTTGTAGTAACTCTCAGTCCAGTTAAAGTCTAGAAGGACAACAGGAAATAGTCTGCAGAGGACAGGTACACTAACTAGTTCTGAGATCTAAGTAAGAATCTTCACAAACATGAATAAACCAGTTGTTCCACAAGGAACATGGTGGAACAGATTCTCAATGAGTTGATTCCATTGTTTAGCTCTTGGGAGTCTTTCAATTAATTGTTAATTCTCCTTCAGTAACTAATTGTTAGAGCTGAGACAATATTTGCTATCTCAACCCATTTAATAACTAACTATCAGACCTGAGACAATTTTTGCTACCCATTACCTGTTACAAGTTGCGAACTGTTAGCTTGAGAATAAACGAAATTGATTGATTGATTGATTGTTAGAATTGCTGCAGTTGTTCCACAAGGGATATGGTGGATCAGATTCTCAATGAGTTGCAATATCTTCCATTGTTTAGCTCTTGGAGTCTTTCAGTGCTTGTTATAATATTATGTACAATTGCTGCTGTATGTCCTAACTAACGTTCGAATAGAAAGATCTGGTCTGATCTGAGACATGTAAGTTCAGTAACTTACAAAATATACCTACACACAAGCGGTAGAAAATGTGAGAAAAAAAACAAAATGTGTTGATGAAAATATTTCTGCCTCTCGTGAGAGATGGGTACCTAGGAACCAAAGCATCCACTCCCCCTCCAGCTAAATATGCCACTGGTTATGGTATGTTCGTGTTTTTATGCATCACCAACGACACCCAAAGGATGCTCTAAAAATCTTATCTACGAGTCCATAACGCAAGCAACAAACCAGGCCAACCAAATATAATTTCGACTAATAAAACACATTCCACACACATCCCGCTCCTAATTTATCTTGCCATGCCTGATTAGAACTGGAAGTGCATGCATTGGAAAAGTAATTTTCTCTCCAGCTGCGCAGCGGCAGGCCAGACCGGTCCTTCGAACGGGATGTCTCCAAGTTTCCGGGGGAACTACCGTGCCGCCGCTTGCAATTTTCCAGACCACAAACTCTGCACTTGGCCAACAACGATGGCCTAATTAGTCATTCAGTGCTGGTCCGCTCCAAGACAGGTCCCCATTTGCAATTACTCTTCTCAAGGACACCTCTGTATAGCTCCAGCTGGAAATAAGAGCTTCTATCATTTGCCAATGAGGAAGAAAATGGATGCCTTCTTTCTTCCTCTCAACCTCCTTGGACCGAGCAAATATTTGCAGGACGTCACACTGATGTGGACTGACGGCGGAGACGTGCTCGCCAAGCTCTGGCCAAAAGCCTCTTCAATATCGATCAGTGTACTATGGAAAGCAATTTTTTCATCACAGTCAACTGCTATTGCAGTCGGGTGCCTCATAATTTTAAACAATAGGCAATGTATGAACAATAAATTATACAGCCATGGCTTATCTTACGGCCCATTTGATTTTAAAATTGACTGCACAGCAGTATCATTTCAGTTATGGTTTTTCAGTTACAGTTACCTAATTTATGATTTTTCAGTTACAGTTATAGTTACAGTTAACTGCAATCAGATTTTTCAGTTTCAGTTATTTTTCTTTATTTTTCAGTTAGTTACAGTTTCAGTTTTCAAGTTAACTTTTGTAATTTTTTCAGTTATAGAGTTTTCGTTTTTCAATTACTATTACAGTTTCAGTTATTCAACATTTTCAATTTCAGTTACAGTTATAGTTAATTACAAGACATTTTTCAGTTATTTTGCTATTTCAGACTGCTGCACAGTCAAGGCATTGTTAATGATTGAAATCATTCACAAATCAAAACTATGAGTATGGCGTATTCCATTTACACTTTGACAATATATTTGCTGAATTGGATCTCCAAGAACTAATATTGATAGAGGTGCTTACTGATGATCCTGCAGGAGAATGATTGAGCATGGTGTTTGCCTGAACAGATGAGACTGTCATCAGGATGGGGTGACTAGTGTTACCACTGCCAGGCTAGTAAGATGAAACTCGAAAACACCCTTATCTCTCACTTAGTGCCAGGTGTAAGTCTCTAACTTGTACTTCAGTAAATCTAGTTGCACCAAGCTCCTATTCACTGCCTAGGATGAAATGTATATCACTAATCAATCCACAGCTCAGTTACTTGGGCTTGTTCAATAATAAAACTGTCACCAGCAACCAGTACAGTTATCATCCCCACCAGTTCCATGACAGAGGATTCTATGCTTCCTATTCAGCATATTCGGTTACACCATTAACACCATGCTATGCCACTGTGCAATGTTGCCTCGGTATCCCCCTGGAAATATAACACCCAACACCACCAAAAGACATGGCTCACTTCACCTTTTCCTGTAATCCCCATCCATCAACCCTCCACTCATCAATCATTTCCACCATTATTTGCAGCCAATCGGGCTCGCATATGGACCTTGCCAATTCTGCACAGCCCCAAGCTGCGTTGGACTTCTTAGTTTATCTTGTTTTCTGATACAGCAACAGCACCATAAAGGCTCTACATAAATTCATGCCACATTACACCATACAGCCGCACGAAATAATACTCCTAAATAATTTGATAAAAGATAACAAAACAAAACAAGCAGACTTATTAACGTTAAAAGCAGCGGACTGTTTAATGCACATTTTCGTCCACTCAAGTTTACAGCTGCTCAGTTCACGGCCTGTACAACCTTCCGACTGAAGTACAGATTTAACACGAGCAACCCAAAAACTAGATAAGCCTTCTTCCACACTCAACAGGAGATTGCCGTGTTAAATAAACCTACCTAACTGAACTCCTAGAACAGCTGTGGAAGGCCACAGTGTTACGATCCCGCCACCGATATATTACATGCGGATTCATTTAAACTCCATATCCACGTCAGAGAAAACTCAGTTATAGAGTCAGCCACCCCAAACAAAGGGATTATAAGTATGTATTTCATTGCATTCGTTTGTGCTCTCAGACGCCATGGTGCAATATTACGAGACGATGTTCAGCGCAGTAATGTGGAATAGACATTAACAGCCACATAAACCCTGATAAAGCGTTGGTACAGCACGCCAGCATCGGGGCAGCCCCGGCATCTTGTTACGAAATTGCCTTACACTCGTTTTTCAGGGTTTCCTGAGCTCATACACTGATCAGATCTTTATGTCTTTTTGAGGACGCTTTTACAGCATGGCAATTTCGGGGGCCTTACTTGCATAACACCTGGGAGATATCAAGGCAATAAAACGTCTCCACTAGGTTTGACTATACTCAGTCTCTGTATACAAGCACGCTATCCAGTATGTTCTTTTGGTTCCTCAACTCCAGACTAAAGTTTGTATGTATCTAAGTGAGTAAGTAAGTAAGTATATTCTCTATTTATCCAACTGGATAACCGCACTTTGATTTACATGAAATTACATATTATAAAGCATTCTTGTTAAAAACGTTTTTCTCATTAAGTTGTCAGCCTGTGGGACAATTCGGTCATGCGGTCTAGGAATATAATATCCAAGTCTTTAAGTGGTGCATTTTAAGAATTTCATGGAGGCATTGCAGCACGACTATCTTAAGATCTTATAGATAAGACAAAAATGTTAATTGGTATATTTGAAGCAATTCAAAGTCAGTGAATCTGAAACTGAGGCATGGATGTTGTTCACTATAGAGGCCTAGATAGAGTCATGCAAAACCACAGCAAATAATGAGTCTTGGTTAGTGTTTCATTGATGGGAACAAGTTGGGCCTTTTGAGGTAGACAATTCCAAATACTAGGAGCGCAGCAGCAACAAGCTTGTGATCCTATAGTTTTCTTGACTCTAGGTTCTAGAATCAAGTCACTGTCAAAAGTATGCAACAGTCTGAAGGTTGATAAGGAGTTAGCAGAGTTGATGGAAAGCTGGTATTCTGGGCCTTATAAGCAAGCCATGATATCTTTAACTTAATATGCCATTCAACCGGAAGCCACTGGAAAAAACCCAGTTTACAAAGGAGACAATACAATGGATTTGATCCAGAACATGTAACAACCCTAGAAAGAGAGTTCTGAACCTCTGGAGCTGTTTGTTGTGAAAGAGTTCTAATTTCCAGTGGAAGACTTTTCAATCATCTTACACTATGATCATGATGATGAACATGACAATTTCTACAGCACCGTAACACGACACATGCCGTTACAATGGCGCTTTGACATGATAAAAAAAACACTATGAACATGTATTTCGATTTGGTGATATTATTGAAGATTCGTTATTGTCCAGATCTCTTCAATAACACAAATATGAAAAGGATCACTGTCAGTGACTATGAAAAATTCTAAATATCATGTTGTACTGTTAGCTGACAGATCCCCAGCCCAATGATCCATCGGATAGAAATGCATAGACACCATTTTATTACTATTATATTCATTTTTTGGTTCACAAACAGATGGGCACACCACTATCTGGTACACAGAGTATGTAAAAAGCAATTAATTTATACGACCAAGTAATGTCTAAGTGTTGAGTTCAATTTGTGATTAGCCTTCCATTCCTTTTTGGCACTGGTAAGTTTGGAAGTTTGTTGGCAATGATGCAAGTTTGGTAGCTGAAAAATGTCTCCTGTCACTAGCTGCTTTGGTCATATCTGCACCTCAGACAAAGGATCTTTCAACTGAAGAACCTGATTCTAAGGAGTTTTTTACACCTATTTTATCTCATTTGTTACCTCCATATAATTATACACCTATTTACTTAATGTTACCTTGTTATTATGCAGCCGTTTTGAGAAGCACAGAAAAAATGATTCCTCTAATAAAATTCACCAAGTTCGTACTGTTGATTGTTACTGCACAGATCAGTTTTTAAAATCCATAAATTCGTTTTATTTAAATTCAATTGTGTTGCACTAGTATAGGATCCATAGGATCTAAAAATTGCTTTAAAATGCCCAAATATAAGAGTTTCTTAACAGAAAACAAATAAAATGCAGATGAGACAATACACTACAATACAAAAACGGAATAACTTTAATGTATATACTATGAACAAAGGCTCTAGGACTGAGTTAAAACAGTAGATCTAATTAAGATTTGCACAAATCTTTTGAGTCAATATTAACTGTACTGGCCTGTTGTGATAGAAAGCAAATACTTTGATGACACTGGTAATTATGCTGAATACATGAAACGCAATTGGGGGTCTTACATTTCATATTTCAAAGCCACAAATGACAGTCAAATATTTACTAATGGAATTACAAAAGCCAGATGAGACCCTTGCTAATAAGTCCAAACTGGAACTGTTATAGAAACAGCATAAATTATTCTTAAGCTCTTAGACAATTGGAATATGCTTAACACTGTATTAATTCAGCAGGCTTTGCTCATTACAGACATTCATGGATGTTTGCCCAAATCACTTTGCTTGTGTCACTAACCAACTTTGAACTCAAAGATGTGCACATCAAACTGCAGAATGCTTTTGGACTCATACCTGGACCATAACCATTAACACTGTAGCCCGTCGGCTACTTTCACATATTCAAACAATGCAACGTTTAACATTTTTGACAGAAGGTAGAACAATTAGACCAGGGAGCACAGCAAGAATTCAAAGGTGAGGAGATCTCAGACGACTGCCTGGGGCATCTCATCAATCTGATATATCATCTGGAAGTAAATAACACACTCAGCTGTGACTCACAAGGTTGTCTGGCCCCAGGAGAAAATGTCTGGACAGGAAAGCAGTCTTTCTTCATACCTCATGCACACATAGTACTTATAGGTCCACATTAGTTTTGCAGATGGCAACTAAAGATACAAATGGCAAATTCTGATCTGTGACCATACGTATTCTATTTTTTGAAAGGTACGTACGTTTCTTAAGTTAACGTACCCTATTTTAGGGTACGTAAACAATACAAAAATATGTTAACCACGTCATTGCTCATTATAAGAATGTTCAATTTAATTTACACAAACAATCACAGCCCAGTATACAGCGTAGTAAATTGCTGCAATGCTATATGGTAGGTCTATGTTTATCCAGCATACATTGCACTTAATGCACTCATGTCAGTCAGTCGTGTATGATACATACCATACGCGTATTCTATTTTTTGAAAGGTACGTACGTATTTTAACGTATTCTATTTTAGGGTACGCGTACCCTCGAGCTCTGGTGACCATAATGCCAGGCTATTCAGAGGTGTCTATACCCCAGGACATCAGTGATGCAGTCCCCACAAGACTAATGACACAGTACCCTTTTGAACCACAGGATTACTGCCTATTACAAGTCAAATAGCATTTTGACTACCTCCTTTGAAGTTCTCATGACCTTGTAGGACCATTTTGTGCCATCATAATTACCAGTGATCCTGTCCTTAACAAAAAGGAACCAGAACTGACTGCGTGTGTCATCAGACTAGGGAAGAAATTACTAAATACCTATTAAAACTAAAATTCCTGCAACAAAAACTAAAATTGGTGATCGGGCCTTTCGGGTCGCTGGCCCACATGCCTGGAACAGTCTGCAGGCAACTATCCAGGAAATCAAAAGCATTCCTGTTTTTAAACATCGACTTCAGGCGCCATGTAAATCTGGCTAAATACTGGATGAAAATAATGAAACAAAATGTTCCTGCCAAAAACGAACCGGAACTTCGTTCCAGTGCATTCCAGTCCCAACCAATGCCTGATAATTACTGAAGACTTTTCGGGATTCGTCAAAAGCAATGGCTAAAAAACTCATCCAATAACTAAAAAAAAGTAACTGCTGTCTGAATCCTTATCTTACAGACTGAACCAAAAAAAATGTAATGTTTACAGAGTGTTTCACAGCAGTGAAATAAGAAACAAGAAATGTGTCACAGGCAGTAGCAGAGGGGTTAATACTGCTGTTCTTCCCAAGACACCTGAAAGCTATTACCCCAAGTTTAAATGACCATTGGGTTGAGTCACTGGTTTGCAATCTCAGAGGGGCGGTGTAAGTGGCAGAATGCCAGACAATGAGACTGGACATGCCAAAGTCTGTGGCACTGGAATTAAATGACCATCACGTAGCCTCTGAGGATGACCACCACTAAAGAATGTAAACTCATCATTGACCAGACCAGTTCCAACAGATACTAATGGAAGGCAATTATGCAGAATTCTACCCAGCCGAGGAAACCTCTGTCCCAGGGGTCCGTCCCTTTTCTCCTCTCTGTTCACACCCTAAACAGCCAACCTCCCTCCTACTGGTATGAGGAGGCCTCATATGTGTAGACTGTGTATAATTATTAGGCCTATTCTAGAGTGATTATATGCACAGATATTAAACATCATTACGTATAATGATGAAGTACTAGAACTGAGAAGGTTCTGTCATAACCAAATCATTTTCCATGATAATTTCTCCCAGGTCTTCAAACAGGTTGAACAACTGCTCCCCAGAAATTAGTCATTGCTTGAAAGCGCTTTAATGAACATTAAACAAGTACTGGCAAATGGTTGATGATGATATTTGTCAATCTCTACTGATTATCTAAAAGATAATCACTATTGCAAAGCTTTGGCATTTACTACTTCCAGCCATTGTAAACAGGGCCGGATTTAAGCATGACTACATGGGCACCAGCTATGCTACTGTGATTGATGAACAATTTTTCTTTGTCAACTATCGCCCAGCCCAGAGGCCCCAACCACGTAGGGGCCCCAACCACCTAGGGGACCCACCAGTTGCAATTTTATTTCTTTGTGTCCATTCACTGCAAGTGCCATCTAACAAGGGAAGAAATTATAACTTAATACCTATTAATATTAAAGAGGACAATTTATAAGCAAAATGATCTTCCTAATTTATTTTCAGTTACATGAATTAAAAAAGTTAGTTAACTTAACTAGGCCTACTTAAGTCAGTTAACTTAACAATAATTATGTCAACAATTGTAAACAATGCCTTTAGCACTTTTGCTGTATGAGTCAGTATGACTTTTTATAACCTCAGGTATGGGGTGTCGCTTCGGGAAACTGGGAAACTGTGCATCAACAAAGGCAAAAAATCTGCTGCACCAAAGGGACCCACCATACTAGGCGCCCAAGGGCCCCACCACCCTAAATCCGGCACTGATCGTAATGCCACTGCCTCCGAAGGTGCTGGTATAACCGCCACTGAGCAAAAGTGTTTTGTAAGATTTTAGTCTTCAGTTGCCCAGCTTCAATGTGCACTTCTATAAATATAAATAACTAATTACATTACATTATTTCTGAACTATGTAAGGAGGACATTATCAAATTACAGTACAATTACAGTACAACAGTAGCCTACAATACAATTGCATTGTATTGTACTGTTGTACACTGAACTAAACCGAATATAGCCTAAACACTGAACATAAACTCTGATTTGCGGCATATTATCAAATATTACATTTGCCATCTATGACTAAACTGTTGCATAACTTTAACATTTAATATGACAGAGCAAAATAACTTTTCTGGCATTCTGGCAAAACTAAACAATGTTCTAGGGCTCTAGGCTTACGGACAGAGGCCAGGCCTATGCAAAGACAGAGGAGTGATAAACCAGAACAAATTCTGCATATTTCTAATTCCAAATAATGGAAACTCCATCAGATAAGCCTTAAACAACTCACCCTGAAGAGATCTGTTTAACTTTACTTTTAAAATCGCCAGAAACACAACATAAATCCATAAATTAATCGTCATTTTGAGTTTTTCTGTCTGCACGCAAACTCCTCAGCGTTCCTCCCGACATCTGTCGACTGGCGGCGTCTGTCCTCCAGTTTTTATCTTCCGGCCTGTCATGTGCTCCACGCTGATTGGCCAATTCTCTGAGGGCTGCAGGCGCAAACTCATGAATATTAACCAAACAAGCCAACGCGCCCTGGACGAGCTCATGAATATTAATACTCCTCTGAGGCACTTGCTTGCGAATAATTAATAAATAATTATTAACTGAGAGCTGCAGGCTTATATCTTGAATATTAACCAAGCGAGCGAACGCGCTACCGGATGAGCTCATGAATATTAATGTTTATCCTAGGCATACATGTGAATAATTAATAAAGTGTCGTATTACCGAAGAACGATGTCGTAACAACGTACGGCTTTAATCCGCTAAAACCTTAGATTTAGAGAAATTATTAGATGCGACTCAGTGCTGCTGTCATCATGACTTATGAATGATTTAGGGCTTCGCAGAGCTCCGAGGTTTCTTTCTTTGCGGAACACAATGAACTAATCCAGCCCCACTGGCAAAGCGCGACTTGAATGGACTTTCCGTTATTATCGCTCAGAGACTGCAATGGCAAAGGACAATGGTTGGACAAAGCAGTCTGTTACCATTTTACTCTGTTATTGACACCATTGACTCTGAGCTGGGACACACGGTGCCGAAAGCTCTTTGAAAGGAGACGGAACGTCGGAGCAAAAGAGACAGAAAGACAAAGAGACACGAGACAGTGTAGACAGTCAGATAGACACAGACAGACAGACAGACAGAGACTGACAGATAGACAGCGAGAGACAGACAGACAGAGACAAACTGAGAGACAGGCAGAGAGACGTATGCAGAAGCAGAGGCATACAGAAGGACCCCTGTAAACTTATAAAGGACTAATTGCAGTTTCTTGATAGATAGGGCGGATAAACATTGACCCTCTGTCAGTTTGTACATGTCAGTGGCTCCAATCGATTAAACTAATATCTCGTGGTTGTCACTTTCTCTTGTTAGAGCGATGCCAAGTTATTCCTGCATATGATTGGTCCATTAGGCTTATAGACCAACTTGACAGCTTGTAAGCGCTATACTAGGCCTATTATATTCAGTGCCAGAAACTAAGAGAGGTCCACGGTTTGCAGAACAGTAGGCTAAGCCTATTCAGCAGTGGCCTACAAAGACAATCCGGTCATTTTTAAGGTACATCATGCCGCTAAATCTTCGCTAACGATTCGCTATAGTTGTAAACTGTGTTGGTTAACAGCATTTGTTTCGCTTGGGTTTGAAGACTAGTCCTCTTCCTCTGCATATTTAGGAGCTCGTTTACATGCCACGCTCTTAGCACAACGTGTTAAAGACAAATCTGTTTGTGATTCAGCCTAATGGACATAACGACCCAACACCATTAGACATAGGAAGCGCTTGCGTATACGCGTCGTCTGCGTGGAGAAAGCTGTAGGCCCTAAGCTAAAGCTTGTATACGCATCGATTAAGGTAATTGTCGGTCTTTGACCTTTCCGAAAGTTTTGCCCTCTGGTTGATTATACACCTCGCGTAAAATTTAGATAGGCTAATGTAGACCTATTTCAAGTTTGTATCCACGATGAAATTATAACTGCATGACTTTACATGTGATGTGAAAAAGGAAAACTATAGGCTATCCTATGAAATATCCGATATTTATGATATTTAACATCGCCTCGACTATAGCGTGTATAGAGATCGCCTCTAATTAGTTCTTAGGCCTACATACATTTTTAATTAGGCTAAATTTACAAAATCGTTGCTGGAAATATGAAACACCTGAAGTGGATGGGACAGGTAAGAAGAGAGTTGAGAATGACATAGGGATGTCAAAGAAAGCAGTGAAGTCTGATAGGCCCTAAATCTGTTCACTTCTCAGATACAGTTTCCCCATTGGTAGGCTAATTATTGGCGAACTCCAAAGAATACGGTGTCCAATGTCCATCTTCGTAAAGGTGCGCACACACGCACACCCAACTACGCACACCTACACACCTACACACACACACACACACACAGAGTCCTACACACGCACACACTTATACACACCTATACACGCACGTACACTCGCACATATATACACACACCTACAACACACACCAGTCCTACACACACGCACACACCCATACACACCTATGCACACACGTACACTCGCACATGTACACATCTACATACACCTGCACACACACACACCCACACACACTAAATTCCAAAATTATGCTGACCTATATGTTGTAGGGTTATCTAATCAATAAGATCGCTATTAACGGATGTTTAACTTCTTTAGCGATATGGTACGTCTATCTGGATCTAATAAAAAATATTGTTTAACACGTATAGGCTATGTTTGCCCACTTTTAAGTCCTCTATAATCCTCATTGGTGATCAGTTAAGCCAACCTGGGTCTGTATACGATGCAGATCTACTACTACTAAAGGCCTACTATCTACTGCAGATAACGCTTTTATCTGTGGAGATGGTCTTGTGCAGTGATGGGCTGTGTCGCATCTCAAGCTAACACGTGCGTGACAAGTCCTTGAGTGGAGGAGCACTTGAGGCAGCTGCAAAGGCATACGTAGGGGCTTCGATTGATGCGGTTGGGTGCAAACGAGTCTACAGACGGACCAGTCCACACTCCACACACGGGACCACGTCAGACGGTCAGAGTGAAATGGCTTCCGGCTGTCATCGTTTAACTTCGTGACATGGCCAGCGCTATAGGCTACTGACTAACACAACAGTACTGGCCATGCAGTGGCCTGTGGCAGGTCATGTCTTGCAGAATGGTAGCATAGTTCTCTATATGTCAGTTGTATTTGCGCTGTACATTGTAGGCCTACTTAGTACTTGTGACTTTGAACTCTACAGATAATAGTGGGAATTTCATTGACTGCACTGACGAACTTTTGTGTAGATTTATGCGCAGGGCTTTGTAATTGCAGCTAGCACTGTTGTGACATTCTAGTTTGTTTTTCCGCCTTGGGCGTTATAAAGGCGTAATGAAATGCTCAGTCCAGTATACAGAGATTCTAACCATACAGTTTAATATAGGCCTATGTGTTTATAGGCCTATATCTGATTAGACCTTTAAGGCCGGTTGGAGTGGAGTTGTATTTAATGATCAGTCGGTTGTAGATATATATGTCATTTATTCGTAACTATTGCTGCCAAATGGATGACGTCATGAACTACTCGTGATGATGATTACGGTGATGCTATAGTAGCCTATCCAGTTGAACTTTTCAATAATTATACGCTAATCACGTTTATCACCTCTTGATTAAGCTTCGTTAGTCCTTTTGTAGATAGCACATAAGCTATTGCTAGTGATATATAGTTTAAACTCCGCCACTGCTGGTACTCTATCAGTGCCAGTCCCAAGCCTGGATAAAGGAGGAGGGCGACGCTAATCATATATGTTATGACAGTGTCGTTATACACTATACAGCAACTGACCAACCTGTCCAACCAACCATCTAGTATTCTAGTTGTAGCTTAAAGCCACGCAGCTAACTATGGTACATGCTATAATTGCACATGTAGTTATTGTTATATAAATAGCGATAGAGTCGACAATTAGTTTGTTCCCACGCCTGGAATCGAAACCTGAAACATAAAAAAACGCGAGATAAATTTCATACCACCCTGCATGTTCAGTGGTAAAGATACATGAGACTTGAGCCAGAGAACGACGTAAATCAGTAATTATATGTAATCGCATACGTGGTCAATTTATAACGAGATGCCAGGAGATATTATAGTCTTATAAATAATATATTTTTAAAGCCTAAGGCAGGATGTTCTTGCAAACACATACACGCACACACACGCACAGTCGCACACACATACACCCACCCACACACACACAGATACACACACACACACACAAAGAGGCCTTACAAGTAAGGCCTGATGATGATGATGATGATGATGATGATGATGATGATGATGATGACGACGACGACGACGACGACGATGATGATGATGATGATGATGATGATGATGATAATGAAGTTTTCTGCCCGAAGGCAAGTCCATTGGCTTTTATGCCGCCCGGGGTTGAGATGAGTGAGGTGTTTCCCGTAATCCCGTTCCCTTTCTCACAGACAATTCTGGGTGAGCAACTTGTCCAGGGTCGCTACGCAGTGGCTTGAGGTAGATTCGAACCTACTACTACCATTATTTGAGTCCTATTTAAGTCCTAATTACTGTAAGTATCAAATACATTTATGAATAATAATCAGAAAGACTGGTCAAGCTCAGTATAAGCTATTCGTTTTTCTTGGCTCCTGTTGCACTGTACTTGCTGTTTCATGTTTGTAACCTAAAACCTGTTCTGTGCAATAAAAAAAATTCAATTCAATATTACGTAGGTATGCGTGCACGTGCATGTTATATATATATATATATGTGTATATATATACATATATATAATTATATATATGCCAAGAACCTGATATTGTTCTCTGGATCTCTTTCATCATTAGAAGCTCCTACTGAACCAAACGTCTTCGTTTCAGCCTGAAACCTAAGGCAGCATTGCATGTCGATCGAGGTCCAGCAGCAGCAGCCTATTGTCTTTAGGCACCATCAGGCCTGAGTAATAGACCCGCAGAGAACACGACCCGCTGCGTAGGCTTACACGTCATGGTTGACGTGACAGATGATCCTTACACGTCACTGCACGTCACGGAGACGCTACCTGGCACTGGAGCGGCGACCGGGCTTAGCTGCCGCCGGTACTCCTTCTTGTCAACGGCAGGTGAGCCTCCTCCAATGGAAGGATGCTTCTCCTGAGGCCGCCACAGCCACCGCTACTGCTGCTGCTGCTGCTGCACTGTCTGACTCCACGGTGATGACGATGATGACGAGGAGGAGGATGTGTTGATACGGTTATCCAGGCACGCGATCTTAAGTAGGCTATACACCTGAAGAATATCGCGTGCAGACGAACTGCAGTTGAGTATCAGAAGTATAGTAACGTAAGATAGAGGTAAGGTATAAGGTAAGGTATGTTATGGTAAGTTATGGTATAAGATATGGCGTGGTAAGGCGTGGTAAGATAAGTTAAGACAAGGTACGATTAAAGGTAAGGAAACTTAAGGTATGCTATAGGATAAGGAATTCGCTTATCAAAATCATCATTAACAATCACATAATGTTGATCTGTCCTTCGCAGCGGTATGCAGTCTAAATCCAGGGGCGACATTATCAATCGCCCATCCACGTAAGAGTTGAGCCAGTCTATAGAGATCGACCAGAAAAAGAGATTCCGTAAGGCCCAATTGTTGGGTGCTGGTAGAAATAGCCAATCCATTTTACAACTCATTTCTATACAATAGGCCTACAATATACAACTGCATTTGATATCGCCCTTCTTCCAAAGGTGGCCCAAATCTCGGAAGTGCACACGCCCTGGCGGCGCAGAAGCAATTAGGCTATATTGCAGAGCAATTGTGCGCTCAGGGTCCCTACAATTAAACCCCACGGACGAAGATCGAACCTGTACTCTCAGCGTTACTGGTCAATAACATTTTAATTTTCTATGAGTAAATCTGTGCTTGTCGAAACAGACCCACAGCTCCTATTAGCACTTTCTAATAGCCTAGTGACTTTGTTTTTCCTTTTTCTTGACATGACTCCATTCTTAAAATTATACATACATTTTGTTTGTCTACCTGCTACTCTAATAGCCGCTCCAGACCCTGCAAGAGTACTTGCGATGTTCCCTCTATAATTAATTGCAAGGGAATCGACTTTGCATGCGCTCGCCTGTTATTATCCATCTAGTTTAACTTGCGGGAATCTTGCTTGCTTGCTTGCTTGGTTGCTTGATTGATTGAGCCACAGGCTAAAAAGTCAAATCTTGCGACGACTAGTTCGATCACTTACAATCATTCAATCGTCGTGAAACTTGGCAGATAGACTCGCCCTCGCACACACTTCATTCTATCAAAATTTCAGCTCCCCAAAAAGGCTAGCTTATAGAATCGGGGACTCAACTTTTCGAATCGGGGAATCCCCTTTTCCGAAACGCAGCGTTGCCATTGGCCAGCGTTGCCATTGGCTGCAACAGAAACGGGCGCGCTGCATCATTAAACGGACGCTATGTTGTAAAATGAACGCGGACTATAATATTATATTTGTAGAGGTAACTGCTTCGTAAGACGCATTATAGGATACTAGATGGATATAGTAAAAAACTTTGTTTTTACGGGCTGTATTTTATTTTAGACCTGACCTTTGCTGGTGGTATGCCATCAATGCCCAGCATTCGATTAAAATTAAGTTTGAAAACCGCTGGCCTTGACCATGCTCATTTTTTTCAATTAAAAACAGCAACGGCGCTACATGCGCACCACTAGTGGGAGTTGATGTTATGCTGTGAACTTTAGTCAGCGCTCGTGAATAAGCTGGTGCCCTGCGCTTGGCTTTCGAGTGGCGCTTTAGAAGTTTGGAGATTACGATTACGAACTTTTAAATTGTTGCACCTGAGTCTCGATTCCTCGACTCGTCGTGACCCCTAGCCCTTAAGGTCAATGAGGTCAACGTCTCATCAATAACATAGGACACGTTCGTTCATCCCGTTCGCAGGTCTATTCCCGATTTAGGGCTAAATAGGTTGGTGGAGACTTAGCAATACCCAGAGCCATCTATGATAACAACCTGGCAATTCTAAGAGTATTACACCACCTACCGAATAGCAACGAAAATCTATGGTAGCCTACGACAGGCCAGCCCAGCAAAACGACATTCAAAGTTCAAACTATTGCTTCTATAGCACCTTAATATGTAACATTGTATATACAGCATAAACGGAGTAGGGAACAAAAATTAATACACGATATACATTACAATAGGATACGACAGGAAACTATGATAAATGCAATGCAACACAGTAGAATTATACGTGCAGGACGCAGAGAAAGCAATATCTAGAAAAGAAAAAGAGTAGCCATTTGATCCGTCTAAATGTCTACCAATCACAAATCGCGTACGGTACAGCTTCTATAGCCTAGTCTATACCCGAAAAGGTGGATAAACCATCTGTGGAATTGGAGAAACGACGGGACTGCTCCCAACGATTTCGACGCATGTAATGCCTAATGTCTAGTTTTCTAAGATTGTCTCAATGTGCAACGAAACTGAATGTTCTGATTTCACACAGAGGGTGATGGCGCAAAATATGTGAGGTCCTATGCTGGACCAGCATTTCCAACATTCATAAATGGGGTCAAGTGTTACTCGGCTACCGTCGCTATGACTCTGTTTTGGTAGCTGTAACTTATAGTTGGGGCGCGGTGGTGTAGGGGTATGTTCGGTGCCTTGCAGCCGGAGGGTTGCGGGTTCGAATCCACCTCAAGCCGCCGCGTAGGGACCCTGGGCAAGTCCTTCACTCGCAATTGCTCATGCGCTTCGGCGTGAAACTCCGATTCAGTGTCCGCGCTGTAGTCGGGAGCGCCTCTGAGTAGAAATCTTGAAGGGGTGCTATATAAATATCTGAAATGAATGAATGAATTAAATGAACTCGCGTACAGCTTCTAGTCTATATCCGAGAAGGTGGATACACCATCTGTGGAACTGGAAAAACGACGGGACTGCTCCGAACGATTTTGACCCATATAATGTCTGATTGTTTTAAAAGCTCTCTCAATGTGCAACGAAAATGAATGTTCTGATTTCACATAGCGCAAAATATGTGAGGTCCAATACTAGAGCAGCACTTCCAACATTCATAAATGGGCATTGGGTGTCACCCGGATACCGTGGCTATGCTTCTGTTTTGGTAGCTGTAGCTTATTATGTTCAAGGTTGAGGAAAGATGGGTAAATGAAGTAGCTAGATTGTACCTGTTTCTTGGACGATTGTAGTTGGAAGGGATAAACTTCTGGGTGCGGGGCACTGCAAGTCTTCTGAGCCACTATAAACCATGTTATGTTATGTTAAAGGGTGCTGCAGCACCCGGGCCCGCAGTTTGGAAGGGCCCGCAGTTTATAAATATGTGCAAGGTAGACCTGTGGTTGTCAGAGCCTTTGGAATGTAAGCACCCGGGTCCGCATTTGCCTTAATGCGGCCCTGTCTGGGTGGCCCATTGTATGCGTGGATGCCCATGGATGACCAAAAGGATGATTAGGGACTGGACGATAAGTGATGGACTCAGCTGCTGAAGGTGGACTTTGAGGAGATAGCAAGCACCTGCCCAAGGGTCGAACACCTGTCAAAACATATCATACATGGACTGAATTATATAGACGCCTCTGCGGACGATACATTGTCCTTTGTGCTTTAGTAGAAAAGTCTCAGCATAGGCAACGACATTAGGTACAGTCACTTGGTTAGGGTCACGAGGACAAGCACCAGATTGGGTCGACCAATGCTGTCTCCTGCATGTCGCAAAATGCACGTGGCGGCAACGCGTAAGCCTAACTAAGCCTATCAGAATGGCAACGCGTCGTCATTAGACCGATAAAGGCGCCTCAAATATTCCGGTTACACTAAGCCGTGCGTTCTAAAGGGTGCATGCTACTAGACTTTGTAATCCTACTCCGAGGTATTTTTGGCGATTAAAAGTTAACCAGGTTGTGATTTGAGCCCATTGTTTCCGATAGGAATAGACTGTAACGGAAGTGCGCTTGCACTTATGCTCGGACAGGAAATGTCATAGACTTCAAATGTAATAAAAGGTCAGTTCAGTAAACCAGTTTAATTCCAATTAAATTGTTTCCGCTATCAATGCCTTCCGTTGTGTAAACTAGTTTTAGGTCTATAACTGAAAAGTTCCGAATTAAGTAAATATATTGGAATTGAGCTTTAAGTCCACAGCTATAGCCTGTCAATGCCAATTGAAATTATCCTGACCTGGAATTAGTTCAGTAAGCTTCAGTAACAAAATACACTGTGTCCACGATAAAGTAGATCACTAGACTTTGTTAAATATCTTGGTCAATTGTACTATTATAGGTATTAAATTTGGTGCACATGAACTTCAGTCTATTCTATCTATACCCTGCAAATTTTATTACCATTGATGCAACGGTTACGAGGATATACCCTTATGAAATTGGGTGGTTCAGGAACCAAGTTACCAACACGTAAAACGCATAGAATTAGGCCTACGTCATTTTTCTGGCTACCGCAGGGATAGGCTGTTGTTTATAAGCGTCATTTTCGGAAACAATTACACTACGAGACCTGTTTTACGTAACAGTAGTTGGTTGTAAAGAAATGGTTTTCAGTGCAGAGGACAAGATTTTAATCAAAGAGTTGAGAGAGACGAAGGGGTATGGCGTAGGAGACTCATTACAGATTTTCCAATGAAAAATTGGTCCCTAGCTGGTGTCAGCAAGCTGTTAAAAAAGATTGCCACAACCGGATCAGTTGCAAGGAAACCACGAGACGCAAACAAAACCACGGACGCAAACAAATATCAATGCTGTCGGAGAACTGGTGCTGAGTCAGGATGATCAGCCGCGCACGCATCTGTCGATGCGTTTTACGTGTACTTGGTTTTCCACCTGAACAGACAGCTTACTATGACGGACCATGTAAGCAGTTCCTCTGTATAGGTCCTGCTACTATAACCTAAGATAATAGTTGCGTATAATGCTACTCTCCAATCGTTCGTTATGAAGCGTCTTGATTACTGCAATTTCATTTTTGCAAGCTAGACAAAGCTCTCCTTACATCATCTTTAATCCTACTTCAGAGTTCTAGTCAAAAGGTCTAAATTTCGGCTTAATGTTGAAGGTCCGTTAGCTGGGACACGCTTTATTTGTTAGCACCGCATCCGTATGCATAAGAAAACTTTGTGTCCCTGTCTATAGAGTCAACGAGGTCGACGATCGTTGCTCTCTGCTGACAATGGGAATGTGCAGTTGCCGCGCTGTCGCAAATCAATTGAAATTCGTCGTGCCTTCTTCCTTGTTGGACCTTCCTTCTGGCCCTTCCTCTTGGAACACTCTTCCGGTGCATATAAGTCCTGCTGCATTGTCGACTTTTGCCCAGCATATTTTCCCGCCTACTTAGAAACGCCTCTCTTAGGTCAGTAAGATAGACAATTTCATCACTTTGAAAGACAGCCTACTCAAAAGGCACTGTAGTAAGATTTCCCAATGCATGCATATTTTGCATGCTCATTGCATTGTACTGCATGACGTTAGACGCTCATTTTGATGTAGTTTGTTGATTATATGTGTTTATCGTTTCACTGATCAGGATGTTTAAATAACAGTTAAATGGAAGTAAAACTTTCGTCTGTTTCCTCCTCGTCCCTCCGAGTTTCCTCTTCTTCGTCATCCTGTTCCTCCGTTGTTGGAATCTTCCGGAAAACAAGGCTGTTCCAGGTCGTGTGCGTGGTCTTCATCCTCGTCGTAGACCTCACTGAAGCTGATCTTCGATGGTTGTAAGCAATTCATCGTAATTAACAGTAGCAGCAACAGATCGCCTCCCTGGTCGTCGTCATCATCATCGTCGACGTCGTCATCATCATTATCATCATTATCAACAAGCAAACAAACATAAAGCTAATCTAATCTGATCTTATGTGATCTAATCTAATCTAATTTGGAGCTCTTCTGAGTAGTTATCTTTAAGGGGAGCTGAATAAATTTTTGAATATATGAATGAATCTAACAGTATGATCTCTATAGACGGGTCAATATATGGTTTATCCCTAAAAAAATTGATACAAAAGTTTTCTCAACGGAATCTGGTACCATTTTTAATGCTTATTAGCATACTAAAAGTCTCCTTTGATCTGACCATCGGAAAAGGGTCATTTTCAAGATGGCGTCCAAGATGGCTGCCTGGAACTAAACTTGTATATATCTCAGTCTAACAAATTGATACAAAAGTGTTCTCAACGGAATCTAGTACCATATGGCATGCCTATAAACATAGTAAAAGTCTCCTCTATTCTGACCATCGAAACACTGTCATTTTCAAGATGGCGACCAAGATGGCTGCCTGGAGCTGAACTTGTCTATATATCAGCCTAGAAAATTGATACAAAGGTTTTCTCGACAAAATCTCGTACCATTTGTAATGCTTGTTGACTAGTAGAAGTCTCTTCTATTCTGATAATCGAAACAGGGTCATTTTCAAGATGGCGTCGAACATGTCTGCCTGGAGCTAAAAGAATCTATATCTCAAGCCCTACTCAACCTAAATAGGTGTTTTTGGTGTCTAACCATAGGCTTTAACTACGCCACTGCCTCTACTCTGGTAATTCCAGTTCCAAACCTGGAGAAAGGAGGAGAACGACGCTGATCATCTTTGTCATGACACAGTATGGTCGGAAAGCCTGTATTCACATTCCCATTCAGAAGAAAGGATAAAGTAAGAACCCATGGAGAGACGTCAGCTGTCACGGTCGACCCAGATCTAACCGCTGAATCCAGTCTTGTGTTCGAACGTTTTCTGGTAGTTGCCAAAACAGGAGAACTGTCATTGTAAGAGGTTATAAGTTACGAGCTCAGTCCTTTCCCTCCTGCCCTCTTTCAAACCAGGAATGTCTGTAGAAAGGCCGATAAGCCACACCATGCATATGCGATCAGTTAACATGCACAGGATGGCTTGCTAGATTTCACACCAGAGGCAGAGAGATACGTCTTCAATGGAGGTTCCTTACTTCATCGGATTACGTGGAAAAAAGGAGAATGCTATGGTGCAATAGCGCAGTCGTACGTCGACTTCACCGTACGGTAATAGAAAGAGGACTTCCTGTCAAGAGCTATCAATAAACAGAAAATGCTATGATTGGTGAGTGATGCGCTCAGAAAAAGAATTCCACACTGTGGTCAACGCACCTGGCGATGCTGACATAGACATAGTAAAGGCTCTAGTGGAGACATCTCTTCTACACACAACTACGCTAATCGGAGAAGACACCGACATCCTTGTCTTACTCCTGTACTGTACGATGACTAATTGAATGTGTAGGCTATGTAACTGTAAACTGTTGCCTATTGATGTTGTCATTAAATGGCGTGTAGGCCTATTAAGTGATCAGCTGAACGATGGGCAATAAAGCCTATGGTTAGACACCTTTCTATGTTCAGTAGCTCTTGAGATACAGAGAATTTTTTCTCCATCAGTCATCTTGGACGTCATCTCAAAAATGACCCTGTTCAGATGGTCAGAAAACAGGAGACTTTTATCATATTGATAGGCATGCCAAATGGTACCAGATTCCGTTGATAAAACTTTTGTAACATTTTTAGGCTGAGATATGGACAATTTTAGTTCCATGCAGCCATCTTGGAGGCCATCTTGAAAATGACTCTGTTCCGATGGTCAGAAAAGAGGTGATTTTTATCATATTGATAGGCATGCCAAATGGTACCAGATTCCGTTGAGAAAAGAGCTTTTGCATCATTTTTTAGACTGAGATATAGACAATTTCAGTTCCAGGCAGCCATCTTGGACGCCATCTTGAAAATCACCCTATTTCGATAGTCAGAAAAGAGGAGACTTTTATCATATTGATAGGTATGCCAAATGGTACCAGATTCTGTTGAGAAAACTTTTGTATTAATTTTTTAGGCTGAGATATAAACAATTTCAGTTCAAGACAGCCATCTTGGACGCCATCTTGAAAATCACCCTTTTCCGATGGTTAAATTAAAAGAGACTTTTACTATGTCAATATGCATTACACATGGTACAAGATTCCGTTGAGAAAACTTTTATATCAATTTTATAGGCTGAGTTATAGACAAGTTTAGTTCCAGGCAGCCATCTTGGATGCCATCTTGAAAATCACCCTATTTCGATAGTCAGAAAAGAGGAGACTTTTATCATATTGATAGGTATGCCAAATGGTACCAGATTCCGTTGAGAAAACTTTTGTATTAATTTTTTAGGCTGAGATATAAACAATTTCAGTTCAAGACAGCCATCTTGGACGCCATCTTGAAAATCACCCTTTTCCGATGGTTAAATTAAAAGAGACTTTTACTATGTCAATATGCATTACACATGGTACAAGATTCCGTTGAGAAAACTTTTATATCAATTTTATAGGCTGAGTTATAGACAAGTTTAGTTCCAGGCAGCCATCTTGGACGCCATCTTGAAAATGACCTTTTTGTGGTGGTGAGATTAAAAGAGACTTTTACTATGTCAACAACCATTACAAATGGCACCAGATTCCGTTGAGAAAACGTTTGTATCAATTTTCTAGGCTGAGATATATACAATTTTATTTCCAGGCCGCCATCTTGGACGCCATCTTGAAAATGACCATTCTCCGATGGTCAGATTAAAGGAGACTTTTAGTATGTTAATAAGCATTAAAATTGGTACCAGATTCCGTTGAAAAAACGTTTGTATCAATTTTTTAGGCTGAGCTATATACAATTTTAGTTTCAGGCCGCCATCTTGGCCGCCATCTTGAAAATGACCCTTTTTCGATGGTCAGATTAAAGGAGACTTTTAGTATGTTAATAAGCATTAAAATTGGTACCAGATTCCGTTGAGAAACCTTTTGTATCAATTTTTTTAGCGTTAGGTGGTTTTTTTTGGTAGATTGACCCGACTACTAAGGCACCGCGTGAATTCAAAATGGCCGATGCTCCTATAGCGATGAACAGGCGGATAGCGAGAGATGGGGATGGGCAGGCAGAGAGAGGGAAGGCCAGAGAGAGACAGAGACAGACAGACAGAGAAACAGAGAAACAGACAGAGAGACAGACAGAGAGAGAGAGGAAACCATATAGAGGGACAGCCAGAGAGAGGGACAGCCAGAGAGAGGGACAGCCAGAGAGAGGGACAGACAGAGAGACAGCCAGAGAAAGAGGGGCAGCCAGAGAAAGATTGAAAGTAAGGGAGAGATTTAATCTCTCTCCATATATCTACATGTCTGTCTTTTTTCTTTCCCTTTTTTTTACAAATATAGCTTAGGCTATTCTTATTGAACTATACTCTGTCTAAACACAGAAGAATAAACCAAGTAGGCCTGCAACAGACATGTTTACAATCACTGCGTTTCCCACAATGGCGCTCTATAAAAACAAGAATATACTACACAACGTATGCGACCTATGTAATATAAGATTTCTACATTTGTCATATTAATATTTAACTGAAGTCTCTTCACAATGCTAGCCCTTCATTCCGTCTGTTGAGTATTTTCATCGACAGATATCTGATCATATTAACACAGTTACCGGGCGCTCTCTGATATCACGCCGCCGCAACGGAGTAATAGATGTACATTTGGAATTAAATTACTCCAACGTGTATACTTAAACGCATTTGAGATCCTTTGAAAATCCGTCGAATGGTCCCGTAATTACCTTCAGTTAAAAGCTTTCGAGCCTCGATCAAAAAGCAAAGAGATTTGTCATAGATGAGCGACTGTCTGTTTGTATCGAACATCCTGTCATCAGTCTGTGCAAATACGTGACACGCTGTCTCCGATTGTTCTTTGTGTTTTCCGAGCAACACTGTTTTCCGTCGGCCTATTTCTGTCATCAGACTTTAAAACGTGCTTTGTATGTCGGCAAATCCGCAAATATTGTTCGTCTTTTTCGAGCACGAATGTTAGGCATGTAGATGCTTTCCATGGTTGAAGCCGATATACGATACAATTACTATGCTCGCGTACAGAAATTCTTGAATCGAGGGACTATTTATCTTCTATATATTTGTATCGAGTGACAATATGTCGCATATATTCGCGAATCGAGAGAGCATATAGATCTGACACATTAGTGAAGCAAGTATATGTCTCTTGTATTTCGTAAATTCAGTGACTGTATAGCCTACTATACTGACTTATAGGCCTATTCGTGAATCGACTGACTATATATCTTATAGATTCGTAAATTGAGTAGTAGGCTAAGTACATAATATAATTCTATATATAATTATATATATCTTATGTTATATATTCTTGAATGGAGTATAATAAGCTATACTGCATTTAGTGAATGGAGTGGCTATATATCTGAAGCGCAGGTCGGTAGATAGAAGAGTCTTGTCTGATTTGCCAAGCGTGGAGCCATTATGTTAGGCCGCCTAATCGTATAATTGCTAAGGACGCGGCATTTCATTTGGTAACTATGGGTACATATATAGGCGATACGTGTGTGGCGGTCTCGTACAATGGAGACCGAAGACTAGTAGGAAAGCAGAAACCACTTCGTTAGCCGTTCTTTATGATGCTCGTTTAAGCCTTCTGCATCGCATTTGAATGGGCGAAAGAGACGGACGATACTTTATAAATAGGGACCTACCATTGCCTTCTATGTACTGACGGTATATTATACATTGTACAGATTTGGCAATTGTACAGAAGGCAATGGGCCTACCTTCTATATACTGATAGTATATAGAAGGCAATGTATTGTATTGTATTTTAATGTATTGTATCTATAAATTTATATGGCGCCTGTTGCAGTGCACACCAATCACAGGCGCAATGGACCCACCTTCTTCAACTTCTGAGTCTAAGAACTTTCTCCAACTCAGCTCTGACCATTGGCTGCCACTGCATCGGTAGGATAGTATATAGAAGGAAGGAATGGGTATGCTGTTCACGCGGAGCTCTCTTCTGTTCGCAATTAACTGAGTGCTAGAATGGAATACACTGTATTCCATTCTAGAGACTAGAATGGAATACAAAACAATAGAATATAATAGAATACAGTAGAATAGAATTAAACACAATAGAACATAAGAGAATAAAATGGAAGAGAATAGAACACTATAGGCTACTAACGAATAGAATGCATTACAATGAATAGGCTACAATACCACGAACAGAATGGAATGGAATAGCGTTTATTGGTCAACATGTAAACAACCAGCTTTACATTGTCAATCCCAATCGCTTTTGTGTCATTGTCACTGTCACTGTGTCTCTGTCTAAATGCGTCCAGAGTGATATATTAAATCAAGAAAACGCATTAAAGCATAATTATGATCTATTGGCAGAGGTTTGGCCGGCATTGAGATGGGAGATGGATCGTTGTTGCGCAAAGATGCGGACTGCAGAGGTCTGGCTGCTTTCCTGTCGCTGAAGCAGCAACATCTCTGTCAGCGCAATTCAGAGCTGATGACAGGGATCAAGTACGGAGCGAGGTTGGCGATTGACGAATGCCAGCATCAGCTGAAGAAGAGAAGGTGGAACTGTTCAGTCATAGCTCCAGCGTCTTTTCCGAAGTCAACGCTTAACGAAGGTTCAGACGAATCTCTGATATCATACAATACAATACACAATACAATACAACACAATACAATACAACACAATACAATGCAATACAATACATTATTCGTTTATTGAGAACGACAGGCTGTCATGCTGCGACTTGATACATTCGATAACTTCTATATATCGCTCCTGCAGACATCGGAGAAGCTATAGAGAAGGGGCTATACATAGCCGCCTTTTTAATGTGCGCAGAACTTCACCGTTGCCTACAATCAGACACTGTGTCCGATTGCTGTAGTGTTTACAACGCTGCATTAGCTGTCTGCACAACCCAAGACCACAATCATATTCTTGAACTATGTCCACTTTAGAAGCCGTTTACGAGTCAATCAACTTCTATAAATTAACGATTACTTTAACAGATATTGATTCCAGACCGTGAGTAGCATGATCCAACATAATTGGGCAAGAATAGAATTAGATACACTAAGAATGCAATATAGTGCAATAGCATGTAATAGAATACAATAGAATATAATAAAATAGAATTAAAGACAATAGAATAGATCTTCGAAGATAATAAAATGGAAGAAAATAGAATACTACACTATACAATGCATAGAATACATTACAATGAATACAATACATCGAATATAACGGAATGGAATAGCGTTTATCGATCAATATGCAAACAACCAGCTTTGAGTTATAAATTATCAATGCCAAACTGCAGTATGATAGGGGCAGAGGTGATAGGTTTTGACGACATGTTTCCCGCATTTTCTCGCAGGGACAAGAGAGGGCGCTTTTGTTCAGGCCTTGGCCTCTGCTGGTCTGTCCTTCGCAATCACGAGGACATGCAACTCCGGTGACCTTGACCGGTGTGGATGTGACAAGACAGTCAGCGGTCGTTCGTCGAGCGGCTTCCACTGGGCTGGCTGCTCGGACAACGTGGCCTTCGGAGTGGCCTTTGCAAGAAGCTTCATCAACGCTGGAGAGCTGGCCAGAGGGAAGAGGGACGGAGGGACCCTCGTCAGCCAGCATAATACCAACATCGGATACAGGGTAAGTTCATTCATTCATTCATTCCGAGAATTTATATAGCGCCTCTTCAGAGACCTACTCAGAGGCGCTTCCAGCCCAGCCACAGCTAAAACAAAGTGTGATTTGAGCCAACATAATACCAACATCGGATACAGGGTAAGTGAGACCTACATGTTAATTCGATCTTAGAATATAGCGGGGAGATGGTTGAATGGTAACACGCTGGCATGAAGATCAGAAGGATGCAGGTTCGATACCCGCTAGCCCCATAAGGTTGACTCTTCCTTCCACTCCCTAGGGGACGACTTAAAACGAGCAGTAGGACAGATGGACGCCTTGCAGGCTGCCATACAGTTCAATTCGATTTATGCTAAACTTGATATCAGCTGCTAGTACTACTGTATAATTATCATGTAATCTTATTGCGTAAGTGTGAATTAATGAACGAATATAACTATTATTGTTATTAATATAATAATGCGCTAAGCATCAATCGATGGCACCCCTAAACAAATTCGCAATCTGGTCAATTGTAGCGGTCAGTTCCATGAGACTGCAGGCTGAAACAAAATGTCTTAAGTAGAGAACGGAGCTATATGTCAAGACGTGTAGGTCTAGGGTCTACGCTGCCGTGGCTGTCGTTCATTCACTAAAAGTGACGAGAATTGACTACCGTAACTCCAGGGCTGCCGATAGAAATTCCGGGCCCCTAGGCAGAGCAGTCATGGGCCCCTAACTATCCTTAGACTTTATGAGAAATTTTATTTAAAAAAACTGAAATAATAATATTGCGGGTACAACACTACAAACTTATATTTATATATGCAACTATAATTGTAGTTATGTGTCCGTAATATTATATTTTAAAAGGCATAAATCATAAACTTTGTATAACTGTTCATAATATTTTTCATAAGTTGATTGCTGGGCTCAGCCCGGGCCCCTAAAAGTCACCGGGCCCCTGGGTTTTTGCCCCTTGCCCCTCGGCGGGCCACGGTAACTCTATCCTACGAAAGACTGTCAATGTTCAGAATACGTCATGAGCTCCATTCGGTCTTCAACTGTGCCGCAATTGGTCCATAGTTCCATTCGCAATGCGATGCCAGCGTCAGCTTTCTACGAGAATCTGTTGATTGGTTCCGCGTGTGTGCGTGGGTCCGCCATTGCTGACTCTTTCAGCTTACTGTGCACTGTTTTGCTAACTGATGCAGGTCCCTCCATCTGGAATGAACTACCATCGGAGCTGCGTTTGCTACCTCTGACCAATCAAACTGGGTTTTATAAATCACTCAAGTCTTTATTCTTTAGCCGTGGCTGGGCTGGGAGCGCTCCTGAGTTGGTTTCTTGAAGGGGCGCTATATAAATCTTCAGACGGAATGAATGATTGGATGAATGAATGAATATTCGTTCGTAATTACATTTAGCACCATGTGTGCTAGCGCAAAGAGCACCCCTCAGTAGATACCTTTAAGGGGCGCTATATAAATGTCAATTACATTACATTATTGTGCTGCTTTATATTGTAATGATGCGCATTATTTCTTTCGTTCAGGCGATTGTCCCTGCAAGCGTTTGTTCTGCCTCCGTAATTCTTTTCAGACTGTGTCAGACAACACGAAGGTCCGCTGTAAGTGTCACGGTGTCTCCGGATCCTGTGAGCTGAAGACCTGCTGGAAGACCCTGCCGCACTTCCGACACGTCGGCCAGAACCTCCGAGACAAGTTCGACGCTGCCGTCGAGGTGTCCTTCGTCCGCCTGGGTTCCAGCGTCACCCACCTCATCCCTAAGAACGTCCCTGCTGCCGTCCACCGTTCCTACTCCCCGACGGACCTCGTCTACCTCGAGGCATCGTCCGACTTCTGTGATCCCGACGAGCAGATGGGTTGGTCAGGGACGACGGGACGGCGGTGTAACCGGACGTCGACGGGGACGGATGGGTGTGGCGTGCTCTGCTGCGGGCGAGGGTTCGTCGTCAGCCGGCGGACAGTCGTTGAGAAGTGCCACTGCAAGTTCAACTGGTGCTGCCAGGTCAAGTGCCAGAGGTGCAGGAAGACGGCTGAGGAACAGCACTGTCTCTGAACGGCAAGGACCGCGCGACTGGGCTCACTTGTATAGCCCTACTTACCCTAGACTTAGTGCCCTGTTGACAGCATAGGCGTAGCTACATTGAGGCACGAGAAGGCAGTTGCCTATACTCTTACTTTTTTATATACTGGAAATTCTATTGACTAATGAACCCAATTACCAGGATTTTGCCAACAGTCTGTGAAGTTGCCGCCTCTTGAATTTAAGTCTGGCTACGTTCATGGTTGAGAGCACGAGTTCAGTTACACATCTCTCTTTTTAGAAGCCGTTTGAGGGACCAGGTTGAGTTGTATATCCTACCTTTATAAGCCTCGGAAGGCCCCGTTAAACTGCATAGCAAACACAGTCTGATATACCTCTGGAGCATGTCATGTCCATTTACACATCTGTTCCTCTTATATTCCTGTGGGCCTGTTATGTTATAAGAGTTTAGTGTTTTCAACAACTATTTACGAAAGCTGGTGCTCCAAAATGGTCGAAGCTATGGTTCACTGAGCTGGTTGGCCGACTACATAGATTATAATAACTGAAAAACAATTGATTAGAAATACAAAAAAATGTCAGGAATTTAAGGCTTGGCGAACTGGTTACCAATCCGCACATTGTTGGAAAACTCAAAAAGCAACGCTGTGTGAGTCAGTGTTAATAGGCCTATCAGTCACCCACCTGGTTTTCCAACAATTACGGCACCCCACCCTACCTATCCACCCCAAATACCACCCACACGCCCCATCCACCCTACACGCGCTTCATTCACAAACGTAGACAAATTAGACTCTTTGCAAAGACCTCTCATCTATGCAAGAAATGTCAGCACCCACTAACCAGGCATCGGTGTTGCATAACTGCACTGCTGGATTTGTATAGCGCTCTTCGAGCTAAAACTACTATATCCATACATTGCATGCCCTAGTCTACGTGTCGAGAACTAAATTGAACGCTATAATACATTTTTCGAAGGTCAAAATGTCATCCCACGGCGATTCTATTTGTTAGTAGTAGTATAGCTTCAGTTTAACGACACTGTGATAACAAAGATCGTTAGCGTCGCCCTCCTCCTTCATCCACGCTTGGGACTGGCACTAGGGCACGAGCGTGTTGTGGCGGAGTTCTTTCTTTCTGCTTAGAACGCCGACTCTACTTTCTAGTGCTCTCTGTTGCCACCTAGGGAATCGTTTCAATAAACAATCGGTTCTTTGAGTTGAAGAAAAGCAAGTCCCTTTAGCCAGCCTCTGAGGCAGCCATGTGAATGAAGCACTAGTTACTAAATAGGACTGCTGCAAAGTGGAGACATTTTTATCGAAGATCCTTCAGTATCAGTCACCAATCCACGGAAGTCGTTACGAACTTCCAGTAACATCGCGTCATCTGTCGCGCAATACGAAAAACAGCAAAGACGCTACTTATCCATTTATTTACATGTATGCATAATAATGTGTATAATTTTATTATATACATAAAACGAATTGAATAAGGGGTCGTCCATTAATTATGTTAACAAATTTTAGGCAGTTTTTGACCCCTCCCCTTGTCAACAACTGTCAAACATTGACGGACCCCCTAAAAAATTATGTCAACAATCCCAGAACCCCCCCCCAAAAAAGAAACAAAATGGCTCAATACATGTAGAATCATTTTTTAACAATTTTTTACACTAAAAAATGCAATCTCGAATTTCAAAATATACGAGTTTAGTTTATTACCAGCTTTTTAGCAGTATTAAACATTAAGCACTTTATACATTTTTAGCATTTCTTAATGTTTTTGCTACCATTTGGAAGGGTCTGTGTTGATTTATTGGAGAAAAATTTCTTGACGTCAACTTGTACCGAACCCCCTCCCCTTGTCAACAACGGTCAAACTTTTCCAAACCCCTCCCCCCAATTTTGTTGACATAATTAATGGACGACCCCTAAAGACTACGTCGCTCGCGTCATTCAGATTGAAGTCATGAGCTTCACCTATAAGTAAAGAGACGTTTCCAGTCAATCTGTTCAGAGTTCCACGCACGAAGTAACTACTCGAGTCACCAACGAGATCTGCACAAATGCGATGTCTTAGGTTAACTGGTTTTAGACTAATTGGTATTAACAACCTTCGGCTTCAAATTGATCCAATTGGCATTCGGTTGTTTTCTTTATCAACGCGAAGGCAGATATTTGGTTGGAGATTTCTACTCAACCTGCAGTCCCTTAGCCAAATCATCTACGATGAGTACGCTGACCGTACACTATATCGGTGGGAAGATGAGACGCCGAGGGAGAGGACTGGTCATCCCGCCCTCATGTGCCGAGACTAAGAAAATGAAGTCGCTAACACTTCATACACATGGCTATAATTATACCTCAGGGCTAGTTTAAGGGACTGAATTTATTCTCTTCTAATGATACTCTAGGCTGAGCGTATACACTTTAAATAAACATAGAGATCGGATAATCGTGATTGCATTTAGTGTTAGCGACTTCATTTTCTTAACTTCGGCACACGAAGGCGGCCATTCTTTTCATTCGCTGTCTGATCTTTCCACTCAGAGTCAAAGGTCGCTTTTCTCGCCTTTCAGGTCACTGTTAGCTAAATGAACACGAGTCCTGAAATAAATTATTTAATCTCTTTATAGGGGAATTCGAGTCTCCAAAATCTGGACTGAGAGTGCCGCGCGTTGCCACCGAAATATCGCTCTCACCAATCGAAAACAGGAAAGAGAGTGAATGAGGTAGTCTTCAATCCAGTATGAGAATTGCAAAAAAATACCTGGGGGGGTTAGACATTTATTTATGTGCATTTTGGGTGTGAAATGTAGACTTTACTGTGGGATCCTAAGAAAGACTTGGCGGGTTGAAGCCCTCCAACCACCCCGACAATTCTCACCCTGCTTCAATCTGACATTTTAATTAGAAACACGGTACAACAGAGCAGTGATTTATAGAGACCGATATAGAAAGACGTATCCAACGGGAAAGGCATCAGCATTCCACAGTTCAGCTAAAACTTATCTGCCTCAGGTCAGGAACGCCGCTGATGAGTTTTCTAGAAGATATATAGTGGCGCTATATAAATACACGATTAAATTACATTATTTTTATACATTAAGACCCGATGTTTTTTCTAATTTTCTACCTCCTTTGCAGGCTGTATTATAGGCCTACACTTATGCACACATACTAACATACGTACACATTTATGAAAACACAGTGAATTATCTGTACAGTAACTTGTCCATAAAATTGTTTATTAAATTCCGAAACTGTAGAGCATTAGCACATGCATACATACAATACATACATACATACATACATACATACATACATACATACATACATACATACATACAGTGCTTTTTCTAGAAAAAAAGGTTCCGGAACTCAAAAATTAAGAACAGTTATAAGGGCATAAATATGTCTAAATCTATTATATCAATATCAATAAACACTGAAAGCACTGAAATTAAATAAAGTATCTAAGTAATTTTAAATAATTTTTTATAAAAAATTTAGTTTAACTAAATAATTTTTAATAGCTGAATAAAGGTCCCGGAACGCCGTTCCGGACCGCTCCGGCTGAAAAACAGCACTGCATGCATACATACATACATACATACATACATACATACATACATACATACATACATACAAATCAAATCAAATCTTCTTTTATTGCAACCAAGTTAAAAAATAAAACATCCTTGCACACAGAAAGGGGTACTATTTTGGCAAACAAAGGGAAACCCAGAAGGGATAAAGGAATCCCGCTGAGCAGGGCCACCCTAATAGCAGTTACAGGAAAAATCATCAAGATGGTCAACACAGTAAACAAAATATTCAAAGCTAACGGCTGATCCCCAAAGTCCAATACAAACAAATAATCAATTGTAAACCTATTAGAAAAAGTCTACACTTCAAATTAGCAAAATACTATAGATAATTCTTAACTAAGAACTTAACTATTATCTTAACTACACGCGGCTATTTACACTTTATGAAAATTACTAATTTATAACGTGGAAGAGAGTAATGAAGTACGAAATCTCTTTTTAAAGGTTAATAGATTATTGGTGAGACGTATTACCAGTGGTATTTTATTCCATACCTGAGTACCATATGACTTGATTGTGAAACGCCTGGTGTTAGTGTGAGCTGAGACAGGGCGGTAAGCTGAGTTGTTCCTAGTAGCGTACGAATGGATGTCAGAGGCATGCTGGAGGAAGTCCTTAAATATGGAGGGGAGGAGCCCATGTTCAAGCCGATAATAGAATTCACCTATTTGAAAGTCTTTGATCTGGTCGATTCTCAGTAATCTTAGTTCGGTAAAGGATGGGCCTGAATGTTCCCATTTCTTAATGCCTGCAACTAAACGAACAGCCCTCTTCTGCAGGATAATTAATCTGCTCAATCTCGAGGCGTATGTCGAAGCCCACACCATATTACAATAGGTGAGGTAGGGGTAAATAAGTGCATAATATAAATTCAATCTTGTTGCTCTTGGCAGTAAATATGCTATACGGGTTAATATGCCCACATTTTTAGCAATTTTAGCTGAAATCTGATTAATGTGAACCTTCCAAGTCATATGTTGATCAATGTGGACGCCAAGAAATTTCGTTGACTCTACCATCTCAATAGGGGTATCCTTGATACGTAAATCGAAACTGCCAGTCGGAAGAGCTTTCCTGTGGGATTTGAATAATATATAATTAGTTTTGTCTAAATTCAACGTGAGTTTATTTGTAGCAAACCAGACATCTATCTTCAACAGCTCCTCGTTAACTACACGAGTTAGTTCCTGCCAGGAACCGTTGGAGTAGAACATGTTAGTGTCGTCAGCAAATAGCACACAAAACAAGGTAGGGGAAACAAGTGCCAGGTCGTTAATGTAAAGTAAAAATAGAAAGGGTCCAAGATTGGAACCTTGCGGCACTCCATATTTAATCATACCAAGCTCGGATAGGGCACCATTACAGAGGACTCTCTGTGAACGGTTATCCAAATAGCTCGCAAACCATTTAAGCTGATTTCCTCTAACTCCATAGTATTCTAACTTACTTAACATAATCCTATGATCTACCGTGTCAAATGCCTTAGCCAGATCAAAAAAAATACCTATAGAGTACTCGTTCTTTTCAATCGCGTTAGTGATCATGTCTTGCATATTCAGAAGTGCCATATACGGCGAGTGTCCAGGCTGAAATCCATGCTGAGACTGACAGATAACATTGAGATTTTTTACATAATTATAAAGGCGAGTGTACATAATTTTTTCATAAAATTTTGAGAAATATGGAAGAATAGAAATAGGACGATAATTTGCAACATTATCTTTATCGCCTTTCTTAAATATTGGGACTACTTTAGCCGTTTTTATTGCCTGCGGAACAACCCCACTATTTAAGGAGCAGTTAATTATCTCGGCCAAAGGTTTGGCGACAATACAAAGAGAAGGTGTTGCTAAACAAGGATCAATATCGTCAATGCCTTTGCTATGCGTCAATTTGATGTCTCTACCAATATCCAAAATCTCCATTGAGGATGTGGATAATAGTCCCATTGAGCTCAGACTAGGGGTATGAAGGTAGCTATCAAAAGAAACTGAAGGTGTAGGAGGAATCTTTTCTGCGAGGGAATGTGCAATGTTAGTAAAATAGTGATTAAGTGCATTAGCCATTACATTCGCGTCTTTTACTGTAGCCCCATTTATTGTTAAGGCTTCTATTCGCGTATCTCCATTCCCTAATTGCATGATAGAGCGTATAAGTTTCCAAGTTGCTTTAAGGTCCTCTTTGTATTTACAAAATTCAATTTCATAATGATTTTTTTCTGCTTTAATTCTAATTGTCTTAAATTTGTTCCTATATGTTGTGAATTTGTTTTTATTAAATTCATTAGGTTTTTTAAGGTATTTTAGGTATAGGGAGTTTTTCTTCTTGCAAGACTTAAGAAGGCCAGGAGTCATCCAAGGTTGAATAAATTTGGGCTTCTCGGTATTCCTTTTACCAGAGACTAACGGGAATGCTTTATTGTAGGCAGTTTTATATAATTGTAAAAACAATTCGTATGCACCGTTAGCATCTCCTTCTCTACTAATGCTCATTACTAGTTCCCATTTACTATTCGTTAGTAGAGCGTTAAATTTCTCAATCCTTTCCTCATTAACAATACGATAATCAAAAGAATTTGATTCCTTCTTCTTCGGGCTTTTAAGCGTAAAACAAGCAAGAATCGGGAGATGGTCAGATAAGTCGGATATAATGATTGATGTTTCTATCAGCCTGGACCAGGCGTTCGTAAATATATTCTCAATCAGAGTTGAGGTGTCAGTGGTAATTCTCGTGGGTCTTGTAATAGTTGGAATGAGCTGATGGGAAGTAAGACAGTTATAAAATGCGTTAGTTTCTTTATGTTCGTTAATTTTGAGCAGATCAATATTAAAGTCCCCTATTAATATTAAGTTCTTAGTACCCTTTGTAATGTGAAGCAATAGTTCCTCTATTTCCACATTGAACTCAACCATACTCCTCCCCGGTGGCCTATAGATAACCCCCACTAAGCATGTGCTATTCTCTAGGCCAATTTTAACAAGGAGTCCTTCATAGGCTTTGTGCTTCACAGTTTCTTTTTGCAATTCATATTTAGTCGATTCCTTTATAAACATTCCTATTCCCCCTCCTCTACCTTCCTCTCTTGATTTGTGAATAAAATTATAGCCTTGTATCTTGATGACATCCTCCAGCGCCGATTCTAACCAAGTTTCAGTGACAGCAAGTATGGTGACGGGAATATGGCTAAGTATGTCTCGAATCTCATCTAATTTATACATAATGCTTCTGCAATTTATATGTAAAATCGCAAAGTTGGATTCAATAAGTTCAAGTTTTGCATCCCAAGAATGTAATGTAGTGTATGGACTATTCCATGCGAGGTTAGTAAAATAGTTTTGATCAGGGTCAACATCATTATTATTAATCAAAACACGATTATCGGATTCCTCAGGGAACACCACTAATTCACAATTGGCATCAACTGATCCGCACTGATCCGGATCTATCTTCTTTAAAGGTTCCTTACATATATATTCATCATCAGCCTCTGCGAATGGAAACAGATTTCTAGTACAATGCACGCAAAGCCAATAATCCCAGTCATCACACAGCTCAGCACTCCGCTGTAAACAGCCCATATGGTACACACCTTTACATACATACATACATACATACATACATACATACATACATGCATACATACATAAGTACATACATAAGTACATTTGTGGGGCGCGGTGGTGTAGAGGTATGTTCGGTGCCTTGCAGCCGGAGGGTTGCGGGTTCGAATCCACCCCAAGGGGTATATTTGGTGCCTTGCAGCCGGAGGGTTGCGGGTTCGAATCCACCTCAAGCCGCCGCGTAGGGACCCTGGGCAAGTCCTTCACTCGCAATTGCTAATGCGCTTCGGCGTGAAACTCCGATTCAGTGTCCGCGCTGTATTCGGGAGCGCCTCTGAGTAGAAATCTTGAAGGGGCGCTATATAAATATCTGAAATGAAATGAAAAAAAAATAATGCATACAACATAAGTACATAATACATAAAACCTAATTCCCGCTGATCTCTCTTGGTTGACAGAATCTTCCACTTGGATCTCCTGTGTATCAGCTGATTAGTCTGGCTTTTAGCGACTATGGAACATTTATGTCCTTGCAAAACCTTTCTGAATGTTCCTCCCACAGGAACAAGAGCTTTTACGCTTCTGTTCCATCAATCCCGTTTTTGGCTCCTGCTCTCTCTGTTTCTCAGCCTGTGGCTCTTAATCCTTCTCTTCCTCTTCCTCTGCATCTGTCTCTTTATCTGTCTCTGTTTCTTTCTCTGTCTCTGTCTCTTTACCTTTCTCTGTCTCTGTCTCTGTCTCTGTCTCTGTCTCTTTCCTTTTATCTGTCTCTTTTAACGGCTCCTTCATTCTCTGGTCCGCTTGTTTGTTTGCTTGTCTCATTACAGTCAGCTGTCCGTCCGTCCCTCTGTCCGTCTGTATGTCTGTTTGTCTCCTACTACTCATAGATCTGTTGGTATAGAATCAATTTGATCTTTGACATGCTTGCCTGCGCGTGTGCATGTGTACCTTTATATATGTGTGTCTGTATGTCTGAGTGTCTGTGTGCCTATGTGTTTGCCCATTTGTGTGTCCTGGGTCTTTATGTCGTTGTGCCTGTAAGTCTGTCTGTATGTCTGTTTGTCTGCACCACACATCGATCTATTAATCAAAGGGCTGTATGTTTCCCTGTATGTCTGCGTGTATGCGTGACTGTATGTCTGTGTGCCTCTGTTGATATGTTTCCCTGTCTGTCAATGGAGAGAGACTAATGAATAGCGACGCAGGAAACTGCTTCAATTATCCATGGATCTCTTCGTATATCTTCCTCTCTGTCTCTGTCTTCCTGTCTCTCTCTCTGTCTGTCTGTCTCTGTCTCTGTCTTTCTCTGTCTTTATCTGTCTTTCTCTGTCTCTGTCTGTCTCTGTCTGTCTCTATCTGTCTGTCTCTGTCTGTCTCTGTCTGTCTCTGTCTGTCTCTGTCTGTCTCTGTCTGTCTCTGTCTGTCTCTGTCTGTCTCTGTCTGTCTCTGTCTGTCTCTCTGTCTGTCTGTCTGTCTCTCTCTGTATCTCCCACCCTCTCCACTCCAACCTTTTAGGCTTCCATTTATTCTCACTCGCTCCCTCCCCTCCCTTTCTTCCGTCTTTCGGAAGTCTGGTTCTTAATATCCGCCCTAAGTACGATGGAGAATGCAGATCACTTCTTTGGGAGTGGGGGACGCCTCCCCATTTCAACCCAAATGTAATTTGTCACCCCGATCCTTCATCTTCCGTCTCCTTAAGGCAACAGGAAAAAACAACCAATATAATTATATTTGTCCACTAGCTTGTACATATATATGTATTTATGTGTTATATATATATAATATATATATATATATTTATATATATATATATATATATATATATATATATATATTCAATTCAATTCAATTCAATATTTTTTATTGCAGCCGAAAACCACTCATAAGATTACATTTGTGACAATCAATCAATGAACAACGTAATTGTAACTGAGAACAGTAATGACACATGAGTTATATTGCAAGTAAGTGAGGAGGAGTAATTAACGGGAGCAATGGGTGGCTCCTAAGGGATTGATATCCCGCTAGGTGGAGACACCCGACCATGTCAAGTATCATAGTTTCAACAGATGGCTGGGCAGAAGTATTCCCATTCTAAAAGAAAGGAAACGAAAGCAATAAAATTGAATAGCTTAACTAAACTTATCTAACTAACTTAACTAAAGCTCGAGGACCAGTGCAACGTGCAAACAGGTTTAGGTTGATTTGTACATATATTTTATAAATGATATGGATTTTCATAGCGGCAATTGTTATTCATCTATGAGAAAGAGGCGTAGCCTTTTTTTAAATTCATGTCGAGTCTTGGATGAGCGAATTTCTAATGGGATGGAGTTCCAGAGTAATGGCCCGGCAGCTCTAATGCTAAATTCTCTTGTATTAGTCCTCGCTTTTGCTGGACGGTATGATGTAGCCCCCCTCGTGAAGTAGCCATGAATCTGGGATCCAAGAGTGAAGTACCCTGCAAATGAAGAGGGTAATGAATTGTGTTCGTAACGATAAATGAATTCTCCTATTTGCAGACTTCTTGTCTGTTTTAGGCTTAGCAAATTCAGTTCTCTGAAAATAGGGGCGGTATGAGCGTCTTTACGGGCTCCCTGTATTAATCTGATTGCGTTTTTTTGGAGGATTATTAATTTATGGAGTCGAGAATCGTAATTTGAGGCCCAGATTAAGTTGCAATAATTTAAATATGGGAGAATTAGTGAATAATATAAGTTTAACCTAATTGTTTTTGGGAGTAGATACGAGATTCTTGATACTATTCCTATGTTTTTAGCTAATATATATATATATGACGGCGGGTGGCCAGTCCTCTCCCTCGCCGTCTCATCTTCCTACCGACAGTGTACGGTCAGTGTACTCATTATATATAGCTGAGTTGGCTAGCGGGCGCAGATGAAACAGAAATCTCGCACCAAATTTCCTCTCTGTTGGGGAATGCATCTATAAATTCTAGTATTTATGCAGCGTATTTTGAACGTAAGACGCAATCTGGTAAATTTCCAGCCTGAAAAACTTTCCTGAGCATCAGTAAAAATTCATTCCAATAATCCACGAAGCTTTGGCCTTCAGGGCATTAACCTGGCCTGAGACGGATGAGAGCTTATACGACGGAGAAAGAGAGACAACTAACTGCGGGCGGTCTGAGTGGTTTATCTCCTGACATGTGTCCTAATTCGAGCTGCATCTACATGATCATCAATCAATACTTATAATCAATTTCTCGAAGCCCAGCTGCTTATCTATGTAATATTTGCATTTTTTTATTAGACCTATGTGAATGAATGCATATATAAACAACGTAATATGTATTCAATTAAAATATTCAATTAACCTCAATTCGGGAAAGTGCAGGGAAGTTGCTCAGATAGGCAAGTATCTCGCTAGGTATATTGATACATGCAAGCACATGCATACATACATACATACATACACACATGCATACATACATACATACATACATACATACATACATACATACATACATACATACATACATACATACATACATACATACATACATACATAAATACATACATACATACATGCATACATACATATACATACATACATACATACATACGTACACACGTACATACATACATACATACATACTTACTTACTCACTTACCTACTTACATGCATATACAGACGTTTATGCATGCATACATATATCCATCTGGCAAGGATGTTTAAAAAGATGAAAGTTGTTACATGTGCAAAATATGCCTTTGCTACTGAATGTTTCTTCCATCGGTTCAAGATGCTTCTCCTGTTCATTTAAGCCATAGAAAAACAACGAGCTTATTTGTCAGCTTTGGCAAACTTTCAGGTCATCTCTCTGTTTTTTCCTCAATATTATTTGTTCTGTTCATTACAACTCTGTTCTGAATATGATTTCTTCCTCGGCTTTCGTTTGATCCGATCTGGCCTTGTGCTGTTATGGTTAAGCCTTTGTCTCCGATGATCTCATTTGCGACCATCTGCTATCTTCCATTGTGTACTCATCTGCTTGCCCTGTGCGCCATTATTATCAGAGCTGTCGTCCGCCTTCAACGGTTATCGTCTGAAATGTCTTCACCCGCGGGTATTATTCTGCTCTGCTTTACTGCCATCTTCTCTGCTTCTTTGATTCACTGTCTAAAGCTTTGTATTTCTGTCTTTTACTGTCTTCTTCTCTGCTTTACTGCCATCTTCTCTGATTCTCTTGTTTACTGTCTACTTCTCTGCCGTACTATTTTCTTCTCTGCCTTACTGCCTTCGTCTTTGCTTTAATTCTTCTTCTCTACTTTGCTATTTTATTCCCTGCTTCTCTGTCTTCTTCTCTGCTTTATTGTCTGCTTCTCTGCTTCGTTATATTATTCTCTATTTTGCTATCTTAGTCTCTGCTGTGCTGCCTTCTTCTCTGCTTCACCATCTTCTCCTCTACGTTGCTTTCTTCTATTTTATACTTTCTTCCTTTCTGTTCTACTGTCTTCTCTGCTCTATTTTCCATTCTCTGCTATACTCTATACTCTTCTCTTCTACATTGCTTTCATCTCTCCTATTCTTTCCACCGCTGAAAAGGGACGTAACATCGCGCGAACCCTAACCTCTTTCTTCGGTTCTCATTCGTCTCTCGTTTCTAATCGTCCTTCAGTAAAGCCAGAATAATCATCTTGCGCAATATCATCTATCTATTTTCGCCCATCATAGACGTCACTGACAATACATATCGCTTTGAAAGGCACCGCATTGTCATCTTCATCATTGTCAGCAGCATCAGCCCATTGTGACGCGCAGACAAAGTTCTTTAATCAGCCGCCATAAAGGTTCGGTTGACCTTCCGGGGTGCAGGGTTGCTCCACCGTCACCCTAATGGGTAGAACATTCCGGTGGTTAAATCCAAAGGCGCTCTATAAGTTATTCGTTTCCATGCAGATGGATTCATGCATAGCGTCTGGCCGCAATTATTTCGTTCCTAACATATGGATCGAGTCGGATGTTCCAATTTGTTATGCTCTATCTACGCTGCGTTACCCCTGATCAGAAACTCCCATTACTTTTGATTCGTTGGCTTCGCTAATCAAAGCTCAGGTGACAGGCTGTGCTCTAGAATAATCTTTTATCTCTATAATTCAATTCATCAAGTATTATTATCTATCTATGCAATTTATATTGCGCCCCTTAAGTTAACTATACCCAGGCCCGGCAAAAAAGAGGAAAGTCTTAAGTAGTTTGTGAAGAGAGCCAGACAGATCCCGTGGTAGAGAACGCAGGTCTGTAATGTATCAAGATAGGAAATATAGCTGTATACAAGATTGTAATTTGCTATGCACCATTTAATGTGCTTGTTGCGCTGCGTAACTTCGCTTGCACGAGTTATTATAATGGTAATGAAAACAGCAACAACGAAAATGGCAACAATAATCAAAGTAATATAATAACAATAATAATAGTAATAATAATAATAATAATAATAATAATAATAATAATAATAATAATAATAATAATAATAATAATAATAATAATGATGATGATAATAATAATAATAATAATAATAATAATAATAATAATAATAATAATAATAATAATAATAATAATAATAATAATAATAATTCCAGCTTCAACGCCGTAGCTTTTAGTGGAACCGTTTGTTAAGCCCTTATAAGCGACATGGATGAACAGCCGTTCAAGATGCTTCATCTTATATAATATCTTAGCTCCTGGGGGAACGAAGTACCTCAGGGCCAAAAAAAAAAAATAATAATTATAATAATAACAATAATAATAGAAATTATAAACTTATGACGATGATGATAATGATGACGACGACGACGACGACGATGATGATGATGATGATTACAATGATGATGTTGCTGTCAGACATCAATTTAAAAGGCAATGTGATAAAGCTCTCAATGCACGTTAAGTTTTCAGTCTTTAATTGACACGATGATGTTTTCATGAGTCAACGAAAGAGTTTTTTGCACCAAACGCCTAGCCGACTGACATACAGCGTTAGATTTAGCATACCCAGCATCAGTTCGCACATACCCATAACCTCGACCGCTGCTGCCAAGTGTAGGCACTTAGCCTCACCCTCATCTGTCGGGTGTATACAAACACGCGTGATGTATCGTAGGTGAATATTAACAGATGCACGTACTGTGTGTGTTTTTGCGCAACAGTACTTGCTTAAATATCCGTCATACTTCGTCAGAGTTATGGAGACGTTTGCAAGCAGTCTCCAAAGAGTCACCGTATTTATTCAAGTTTAGAAACGAGAGCTGATGCCAAGCGGTGTACTTCACGATTGCTTGCTATAGGTTGACCTTGACAGACTGACCCATATAGACTGACCTCTATGACCTCACCCATATAGAATGACCTATATGGATTGTCCATGTATACAGTCTATGATAAGAAGTATAGCAGCATTTATGGTTATATCATGTTCTGGTTTTCTTATTTTCTTTTCATTTACATCTTGTTTCATGTTTCCTTGTTAGGAATATATTATTCCTAATTTCCTTAATCACACTTAAGTCTCGTCTTCGTGTAATATTTTAGAGCTGTTTTCACTCGGTGTGGATGACCAGGTGACGTGAAAGAGGTCAACCCCGTACTCTTAGTTATGCCGAAAGTAAGAGATTACGCTACAGTACTTCATACCATTTAAGGGTTAGCTCAAGGTACTTTTTTCTTCTTCTCATCTTCAGCCAATGTCTTTCTCTTCCTCGTCAAACTCTTCCTTTATCAACTCCTCCTCTTCCCACTAATGCCCTTCCCACTTATGCTCTTCCCACTTTTGCTCTTCCCACTTACGCTCCTCCCACTTATGCTCTTCTCACGTATGCTCTTCTCACTTATACTCTTCCCATTTTATGCTCTTCTCACTTATGCTCTTCCTACTTATGCTCTTCCTACTTATGCTCTTCCTACTTATGCTCTTTCCACTTATGCTCTTCCTACTTATGCTCTTTCCACTTATGCTCTTCCTACTTATGCTCTTTCCACTTATGCTCTTCCTACTTATGCTCTTTCCACTTATGCTCTTCCTACTTATGCCCTTCCTACTTATGCTCTTCCTACTTATGCTCTTCCTACTTATGCTCTTCTTACTTATGCTCTTCCTACTTATGCTCTTTCCACCTATGCTTCTATGCTCTGCTCCTACTTATGCTCTTTCCACTTATGCTCTTCCTACTTATGCTCTTCCCACTTATGCTCTTCCTACTTATGCCCTTCCTACTTATGCTCTTCCTACTTATGCTCTTCCTACTTATGCTCTTCTTACTTATGCTCTTCCTATGCTCTTCCTACTTATGCTCCTATGCTCTTGCTCTACTTATGCTCTTTCCACTTATGCTCTTCCTACTTATGCCCTTCCTACTTATGCTCTTCCTACTTATGCTCTTTCCACTTATGCTCTTCCTACTTATGCTCTTCCTACTTATGCTCTTCTTACTTATGCTCTTCCTACTTATGCTCTTTCCACTTATGCTCTTTCCACTTATGCTCTTTCCACTTATGCTCTTCCTACTTATGCCCTTCCTACGTATGCTCTTCCTACTTATGCTCTTCCTACTTATGCTCTTTCCACTTATGCTCTTCCTACTTATGCTCTTTCCACTTATGCTCTTCCTACTTATGCCCTTCCTACTTATGCTCTTTCCACTTATGCTCTTTCCACTTATGCCCTTCCTACTTATGCTCTTTCCACTTATGCTCTTCCTACTTATGCTCTTTCCACTTATGCTCTTCCTACTTATGCCCTTCCTACTTATGCTCTTCCTACTTATGCTCTTCCTACTTATGCTCTTCTTACTTATGCTCTATGCTCTTCCTACTTATGCTCTTTCCACTTATGCTCTGCCCACTAATGCTCTTTCCACTTATACTGTTTCCACTTATGCCCTTCCTACTTATGCTCTTCCTACTTATGCTCTTTCCACTTATGCTCTTTCCACTTATGCTCTTTAAACTTATGCCCTTCCTACTTATGCTCTTCCCACTTATGCTCTTCCTACTTATGCTCTGCCCACTTATGCTCTTTCCACTTATGCTGTTTCCACTTATGCCCTTCCTACTTATGCTCTGCCCACTTATGCTCTTCCAACTCATGTTCTTTCAACTTATGCGCCTCCTTTTCCTAGTTATCCTCCTCTTCGACCACCTGTTCTCTGTCTGGACTTCCTGCATCCTCTCCATCGATGAACTGGAACTTCTGAACGACGTTCTTCGATCGCCTCATCCGCTTCAAGACTCCTCCGACGTCCGCCTTTCCCAACCGGTGTTTCCCGTTCTCTTTGCACCCGGCAGCAGCGGCGGCGGCTGAGGCAGACGTCGGCGTTGATGCGGACGACTGTGATGCTTGGAAGCAGCTGACGGTGCTGCTGAACGCATCTCGGAACTCCTTCGACGTGTGGTTATAGATGACGGGGTTGACGCACGAGTTGAAGTATGCGAGGCAGTGCCAGAGGGTGCTGACGGCGTTGTAGGCCTTGTGCGTCGGGATCTGGCCGAAGAACGCCACCAGAAGATGGATGTGAACGGGAAGCCAGAGCACGGCGAAGATGACGACAACGAGCAGGAGGAGCCGACCGATCTGCTTCTTCCGACGGATGGACTTGGACCGACGGAGCCCAGGCGCCTGCGGACGGTGACGCATGATGTCGTGCAGGATCTGGATGGAGAAGAGACCGATGACCGCCAACGGGAAGACGTACCCGAAGGCAAAGAACGTCGCGAACAGACCCCGTCCGTAGTCCTGCACGTACAGGTCGCAGTCCTCCTCGTCGGTCGGTCTCCCCTGGGCCACTTCCGTCTTCCGGACGGCGCCGTAGATCAGCAGAATCGGAGTGTTGACGGTCAACATGAGCAGCCAGATTCCGACGATGAGAGCGATCGTAATGCGCGGGGTTCGAAACCTGGCCGTGCGCGCGCTGTGAACGACGGTCATGTACCGTATGACGGCGACCAAGACGAGGGTGTAGACGGTTACGTAGGCGGTCACGTTGACGAGGTAGTGGAGCAGCTTGCAGGCGGCATCTCCGAACGGCCACCTGTCAGCAGCGAACTGGTATGCGGTGAAGGGCGGGATGACGAGAACAAAGGAGAGATCAGCGAAGGCCAGATTCAGCAGCAACAGGTTGGTGACGGTGCGCATGCGCTTGCGAAAGAGGATGACGTGTATGACGAGACCGTTTCCGATGACCCCAGAGCACGTGATCAAGCCGAAGAGGAGGGGAACGGTGACGTAGTATAGCGCAAAGAAGAAGTCGCCGGAAGTGTCGTCATTGTCGACGGTGGCGTTTCCGGTGGACGATAATTGCGGAGGTAACTCCGTTGTTACGGTTGCCATCGCAGGCGGCACGTGGCGCCGCGTAGCGACGAGGAAGTGAGAAGTAGCCTGTGGGTGTGAATGGGCGATGCTGAGCTTTGCGGTGAGGAAATTGACTTTGCTGTCGTCTAATCCACTTTAGTGAAGTGCCTCGCGTGCGAGAGTTTCGACATCTTGCGGAATCCGGTTAACCAATGTATACTATACTCCGCACGCGTGGGCGAAATTGAATGTTGGTATGGTTGTAGTCTACAGGATTTCTCTTTTTCCGAAACGAGCAGGGTCTGCGTGTGAGGTCAGCCCTGCATAAGTGATGAACTATGACGTTGATGGGTCGCTATAATCTACCGTCATGCTTTTCGGATTAGGCGACACCAATGCGCAACATATCGAGAGGATATTGCGCATTAAATAGAAATACTCAACGGGTCATGAGTTGGTCGTGGGAGTTCTTCGTGACTTTCTCTGCTGAAAGTATAAAAGGATGGACAGATTATTATCAAAGAAAACTACTTCTGCAGACGGTACGAACACTTGCAAGCGCACGCGGTAGCCAACTTATTAGAATGCTCGCATTATAACGTGGAGAGTATAGGTTTAAAGTACAGATTCATGCCTTCCTTGAAACGGTTACTGCGCAGGGAGCCAGAGACCTGCAGCAAGTATTTACTCACTACTGCTCAGCGTCATCGATTGATGCTGGGTCATTAGATAGTGGCGTTTAATGAATGCGTAATAATAATAACAATATTGTCATTATTATTATTTTTGCCCCGAGGTACCTTCGATCCCTCAGCCATTAATATAATTTTTCGGATAGTACAAACATCCATTCTGTGGCGGCTAAAACTCGTCAACGTCCGCGGAGCAAAGCAAAGGTGCTTTGAAAGGCAATGGCGTTATGGCTCCATTTGGTTTATTATTATTATAATTGTTATTATTATTACCACTGTTGTTTACTTGCTGTTGTTGTTGTTTTTGATACACGCGTAATCGAGGAGAAAGAGAAAGAAGGTGAGAAGGAACGAAAGGAGGAAGAGCAAGAAGAAATGATGAGAAAAAAATCTGGAGGATGAATGGCAAGAGACAGAATGAGAAGAAAGGAAGAGGGAAGACTACAAGAACCAGAAAATGGACGAGAAGCAAGCGGAAGAGTTACCAATAATATTGTTCTCGGGAAAAATCCCGATGGAAGTCAACGATGGTGGCAGGTGTAGCAGGTTGAGAAGAAGCGAAGGAAGGAGGGGCAGAAAAAAGTGGAAAGGATTGTAATAAACCCATAAAACAGATGTCTGATCATTTGAACGCAAATACAACAATTTAGTCAGAACGCTTACAAATTGACTGCCAACAAAGAAATCAGCTTTTAAATAAAGTAGGCTGTAGTTAGTCACACCATATTTGCACAGCCAATGCGCACAATGTTGATGATGAGCTCTGTACCCGTTGGCTTTATGCCACCCCGGGGAAGAGCTGACTCAGCTGAGTGATTGTATTGTATTGTATTTTCGTTTATTTCATAACTTGCTGTCAAGACGCAACAAGTAACATCAATGCATGATTATGCAGTTATAGTATTAGAGACTATAGTACTATTATAATAGCTTTAGGCCCAGATAATGCACTGAGGTGATTTTCCGTTGCCTTCCTCGCAGACAATCTGTGTGCGCATTGAGCAACTTGTCCAGGGTCAGAGGCACTAACCTGCGACTCTCCGGTTACAAGGTACAGAACATACCGCTACACCACCGGAACCGGGTCCCATGCACGCTGAACCACACCGTATTTCCACATCCAATGCACAGTGAATTCTGCAACTGCCGCTTTTGGTTGAGTGCCAGTCCGAAGTCTGGATGAAGGAGGAGGGCGACGTTGATCATCTTGATTATCGGGTGCCCGATAGCGCATTGGATAACACCACTGGTATGGAGAGCGAGAGGTACTGAGTTCAAGTCCCGTAGGGCGGATATGCTTTGTAGGCTGCTGTTAGCGCCGTTGTATTGCAGGCTGTCTGTTCTGTTAGTAGTTAAGATTTAAATTGCACAACATGTAAATGTACTGCGCAGTGCGTTTGTCAGGCGCTTCAATAAAGAAAAGATTATTATTATTATTATTATTATTATTATTATTATTTTTTTTTTTTTTTTTTTTTTACCCGAGGTACCTCAGATCCCTCAGGAATTATAAAAATTATCCGGAGATACAAAAATGCATTCTGGGAAGGCTAGACCTCGTCAAGATCAGGCGGCAAAAAGGTGCCTAGGAAGGCGATGGCGTTAAAACGTTGGATTATGATGGCAATGCGCTGGAAAAGATAGCAGGTTTCTCTCGGATCCCCGGTTATACGAGAAAGACAGCGCCCCAACTCTCTGATGAAAAGTAGGCCACTGCTGTTAATTGGGCCAAGAGTCTCGAATGCCAACGGAACAAAGTGGTAGGTTTGAGCGAGTGTGTTGTATTTGGCGCATTTCCGGTCTGCTGCCAATTCGGCTGCACCGGCTGCTGTGGCCGATGTGACTGGTAGGTAGGATGCGGCTAGAGTGTCCGTTACTGTGGCATCCCATATCAAAGCACGGCCCATCCGCCATGGAATAAGAGTTAGGCCGTCAGGTCTCTTTCCGTCCGCTCTGCTAAGGCCCGGTGGCTCCTTCACTGCTGGGTAACCCGCGCGCACAAGACCCCGACAGATCAGCTCATTGAGGCTCGCATGTCTGGCGGTTCTACCTGGTCCTAGGGAGCAAGATAGCCCATGAGAGCCATTGGCCTTGACTAGGACCCCGCAACGGCACTCGTGAGAGTGCCGTTGCGTTATTATTATTATTATTATTATTATTATTATTATTATTATTATTATTATTATTATTATTATTATTATTATTATTATTATTATATAGCGTCCTTGAGCAGAAACTAACCAAGCCGAAGGACAGTCTTGATGATGACAGAATTTACTGCCAGTTTATGTCAGCGAGTCTTCAGATTCTGTCCATGAGGGATAACTGTTTCATCCCAATCTATCTAATATGAGAAACTGTTTGCATTCAGCAACGAGGTCTAGCTCCGAACAAACAACTGGAATAGTTCATGCGAAAATATGAGTGTATCCCCATAAAGACGGGCATATGTTCCTATGTACCGAATCAGTGAGACTGTACATATATTTGCTGTCTATCATGATGTTACGACGTGGACACGACGTTTCATCAGGTTTACGCCTTCATCAGAGGCAATAAAATGCGCTCAAGAGCAATGAAAATATCCGATGTTTACAACACGGTTAGCAGTGCGGCAGCGGAGCTTAATGTCTCCGTCAGTGCACTGCGAGTTCTCTCTCTTGAACTTTCGTCTCTTTGTCTATCGCTCCAGTCTCTCCGTCTGTCTGTCTCTCTGTCTCGCTCTCTATCTCTCTTTCTTTTCTATCTTCCTGCTCGTAAATCTCATGATATTATTATTATTTCTACCGAGGTGGGCTACCTATGATCCCTCAGGAATTAAAATATGATCTAGACTCTGGAGAATGCAATGACGGCTAGAACTGGTCAAGACCTGGCGAAAAATGCTAGAGGATCACTGTTTCCTACCAGTCTAATAACAATAATAATGATGCCTCTGCCTCTGCCTCTGCCTCTGCCTCTGCCTCTGCCTCTGCCTCTGCCTCTGCCTCGTGCCTCTGCCCCTGCCTCTGCCCCTGCCCCTGCCCCTGCCTCTGCCTCTGCCTCTGCCTCTGCCTCTGCCTCTGCCTCTGCCTCTGCCTCTGCCTCTGCCTCTGCCTCTGCCTCTGCCTCTGCCTCTGCCTCTGCCTCTGCCTCTGCCTCTGCCTCTGCCTCTGCCTCTGCCTCTGCCTCTGCCTCTGCCTCTGCCTCTGCCTCTGCCTCTGCCTCAGCCTCTGCCTCTCATTCTTTCTCTCCCTCTCCCTCTCCCTATCTGTCTCTCTGTCTCTCTGGCTCTCTGTCTCTGTCTGTCTGTCTGTCTGTCTCTCTCTATCTCTCTATCTCTCTCTACCCTTCCTCTCTGTCTGTCTCTGTCTCTGTCTCTGTCTCTGTCTCTGTCTCTGTCTCTGTCTCTGTCTCTGTCTCTGTCTCTGTCTCTCTCTTTGATTACTCTACACTAGCTAAGTCCGAATCCAGACAGGATTTACTACTACTATTCATTCGCAGAACATTTCACTTAGTGCCAAATCAATATTTCATGAAACTAACCTATGGATAAGCATTTGATGCTGGGGTTCGATTCTATATTTGGGTTATCTCTTATCATGTCTTTCTGGACGGCTACATTAATTAAAGCATTTCGTTGGTCGACCAGTTGCCATCATGTATAATTTTATATACTACGCTCAAACTGTATCGTATTGGCTCCGATTCAGTTTCTTATAGATTTATCTCTGCGTTTCTTTCATGCCCCCCCCCAACGTCTTCGATCATTATTTATCTCCAACTCTTTTCCATCTATCTCTGTCTTAGATCACCATTTAGGCTATCTCCAATTTCTATCCATCTTCTTCCCTTTCCCACCACTGATGCCTTCTAATCCATCCTTCCTGTCCTCCTCCTCTACCTCCTCCTCCTCCTCCTCCTTCTCCTCCACCTCCTCCTCCTCCTTCTCCTTCTCCTCCTCCTCCTCCTCCACATCTTCTTCCTCCTCCTTCTCCTCCATCTCCTCCTCCTCCTCCACCACCTCTTCTTTTTCACCTCCTCCTCCTCCACCTCCTCCTCCTCCTCCTTCTCCTCCTCCTCCACCTTCTCCTACTCCTTATCCTCCTCCTCCTCCTCCTTCTCCTTCTCCTCCTCCTCCTCCTCCACATATTCTTCCTCCTCCTTCTCCTCCATCTTCTCCTCCTCCTCCTCCACCTCCTCCTCCTCCTCCTCCTCCTCCTTCTCCTTCTCCTCCTCCTCCACCTCCTCCTCCACCTCGTCCTCCTCTCCCTCCACCACCACCACCTCCTCCTCCTCCTCCTCCTCCTCCTCCTCCTCCACCACCTCCTCCTCCTCCTCCTCCTCCTCCACCACCTCCTCCTCCTCCTTCTCCTCCTCCACCTCTTCCTCCTCGTCCTCCTCCTCCACCTCGTCCTTCTCCTCCTCCTTCTCCTGCATCCGTTCCTGTTGCGCTTGTCTGCGGTCGTTTTTTTAGTTCATCGTGTCTTAGGTTTTCAACCTCCAAGCAGACAGACAGACAGACAGAAGGAGAGACAGGATGATAAATACAATGACAAACAAACGGACAGTCTCTCTCTTCTGTGCAAACACATACGCTTTCATACACACATGCATACACACACACACACACACACGAATAAAGACATACATACATACAGCTATGCACCCACATACATAGATGCACACGTACATATATTGTTGTATGTATGCATGAATACGTGCATAAATACATACAGGTACACATACGTACATATGTGCATGCATGCGTATGACGTACATACATACAGACATATGCATACAAGCATACATACATACATACATACATGCAGACACAGATACATACATATACATGCATGCATGCCCACAAACATTCATAATATAAAAAATTTAATATTCAAACAGAGATGGTCGCGATTGGTTAAATTGCTGATCGATTAGAATTAGAATTAGCTACTGAAATTTGTTAATCGATTGGAATTAGAATTAGCAAAATCTTGTTGCTAATCGATTAGAATCAGAATTAACTGTTTGTCTAATTGATTAGCTAATCTATTAGAATCTAATCGATTAGTTTCCTATCTCGGCATACAAACATACAAGCATACAACATGCATGCATGCATATATTGATACATTCACACAGACGGTAGTGTATGGCGTGGAAAGCGGAAGAGAGGAGTTGTGAATATGAATAAGTGAAAGTAGAGTTGTCTTAGAAGAACAATCAGATCGAGATCAAGTTGTAATTGCTGAAGTCGATTATGTGAATAGCATCTGAAGACGCACAAGGCCCGACAAGGGCAGAGAAACGAAAGGGCAGATAGGCAGACGCACAGACAGATGGATGAAGAAGACACAGACATTGGACTTCTGCTTCTGACAATCCACACTTACAGAAATAGAAAGTCGTTTACATACCTCATAAAAAATAATTATTAGTGGTAGACCTTAGGCTGGCTTAAGAGTCCTTCCTGGACCAGTGAATGATGGTAACCATGTTCTCAGACTTTACGGCTTGGATACTATAGTTCCATTCGGTGTCCCACAAGGTTCATTACTCGGTCCACTACTGTGCATACTGTACGCAGCGTTCTCAACATTTACTAGCAGCTGTCTGAATCCTCGTTTAGCCTCACACTCAACACTATAATCCAATCCAATTTGCCCCATTAGAACTATATATACCTATTATAGTGCTGAACAGTGCATCATCTAGGCCTAAAGCTATAATAGTACTATTGTCTCTAATACTATAACTGCATAATCATGCATTGATGTTACTTTGCTACATGTTGAGTCTTGACAGCAAGTTATGAAATAAACGAAAATACAATACAATGGTTCTTTGTCGTGTTCAACGACTAATGTCATCACTGCTCTGAAAGCGCGAGTACACCTGCAAGTACGCAGACGATATTCAACTATACAGAGCATGCTAGATCATCCGACGCTCTCGTTTCAGCAGGGTATATTGTGGCAACTGGGTCTCGTTGAACACAACATAGAACGAGGAGAACACCTGGCTAGACATATAGTAGACACACACCAGATGTGCTCAGAGATTGATGATGAAGATTAGGGCTGTCAACGGGCCCCCGGGCCCCCGGGGGCCCGTTCGAAGGGCCCGGCCCGGGCCCTTAAATCAAGGCCCGAAAACCCGTCCGAATCAGCATATTATTTTAAGTAAATTTTAAAAGCTTAAATACGGACTTTCTGTCGCCTAAAACGCTGTGGATTTGAAGATGTGTTGGCCAGCTACAGTGGTGCATTAGTCATCGGCGCGGGGGTACTTGGCAACTTGGCACCCGTACCTGTTTACTTGTCGGCTGGCTATACTAAGACCAGCCATGCGTTGCAGCGCGTTGAGGTATTACTGCTATTACCAGACCAGTGGATGATGTGCTGCTAGAGCCTTGTGCCCCTCTTCAAATCTGCCGCCTTCGCAGTATAGGCTACCCTGTATCGGCGACAGACCGCCGGCGACCATTAGGCCTGTCAATCAAAGAAGAAAGATCGCTATATCGGATCGCCTTCGCAGTATAGGCTACCCTGTATCGGCGACAGACCGCCGGCGACCATTAGGCCTGTCAATCAAAGAAGAAAGATCGCTATATCGGGAATTGGTGGTGAGTCTGGTGACACACTGGCTGTTATTGCATTCGGCTTATGAACAGAAATTGGGAAACATGCTTCCTATCGTCAGCCCTACCGCCCGTAGCTGACCCGCAAGCCGACGAGTGACTAACTTTTAATTTAAGCCCTAGCGCAATTTGTTAATAATACTACCATTAATAGTGGTTACTTACTGACTTACTTGGACTGTCTAGATCTTAACGCGAGATCTCGTTGTTTACCGCCAAACCGCCATTGCTGTTGCTTTCGTTTGAAATAAAGATTTAGTAGTTTATTAGAATCATTCCATTGTTTTGTGCATTTAACTGTCTAATCACGTCAGTGCAGACTGCAGGTAACTTTTAAACTTTGGGAATAAAATCTGGGCATCAGTTATTAATTATCTAGCGGACTAGCAGTTACATGTAATTTAGCGAATTATAACTTTTAGAGACTAGCAAGCTATCAGCCGCCATTTTATGTGCTGTGTATACTGTAAGGTAACGCAAGTATTTCTTGCTTTCTTTAAGTGACGGGCCGACGGGCCCCCGCTGAAACTGAGGTCGGGGGCCCGGGCCGCGTTTTTCTAATATTTTGACAGCCCTAATGAAGATACGATTAAACAAACAGTGTTGTCCGTCGCCGCTGTAGCAAAGGCAATAAACATACATGCGCATATGTTGTGAACACACGCTCATAAAATTCAAAAACCTTTACGTGACAGTCTACGGGTGATCGGTAGTGTAGTGGTTAGCGCGCTGAACTGTCAGTCGAGATGTCGGGGTTCGAATCCCCCCAGGGCAGAAATTTGGTTCGAGATTTCTGTTCCATCTGCGCTCCTTAGCCAACTCAGATACAGTGATTACACTGTCCGTATACTGTCGGTGGGAAGATGAGACGGCAAAGGGGACGACTGGCCACCCGCCCTGATGTATGCCGAGGCTAAGAAAATGAAGTCTTCATACCACTTCATACCCGTGGCTGCCTCAGGGCTAGCTTAAGGGACTGCTCTTCTTCTTCTTCTTCTTCTTCTTCTTCTTCTTCTTCTTCTTCTTCTTCTTCTTCTTCTTCTTCTTCGTCTTCTTGTCCTTGTTCTTGTTCTTGTTCTTCTTGTTCTTCTTGTTCTTCTTGTTCTTGTTCTTCTTGTTCTTCTTCTTGTTCTTCTTCTTCTTCGTCTTCTTGTTCTTGTTGTTGTTGTTGTTGTTGTTGTTCTTCTTCTCCTCCTCCTCCTCCTCCTCCTCCTCCTCTTCCTCTTTCTCTTCCTCCTCTTCCTCCTCCTCTTTCTCTTCCTCCTCTTCCTCCTCCTCCTCCTCCTTTTCCTCCTCCTCCTCTTCCTCCTCCTCCTCCTTCTTCTTCTTTTCTTCCTCTTGCTCTGCTTCTTCTTCGTCGTGTTCTTCTTCTTAGGGTCCTGTTCAGGGCATCTAACCTTCATTGATTCCTGCCACAAATCAAACTTCAGTCCGTGCTATGAGTAGCAAAAGTTAATGAGCTTCTCGTCCAGAGGGAATTGGCTGCAACGTTTGCTCTGCTTTCATCCGCGATACATGAAACGGATTTTAATGAATTTCGGTGAATTATGACCATGTCCAGTGCCTTCGAAGTACATCATAAACATCCTCTTGGCAGGCCACTGGTGATATTTTCATTTGCTGCCCTCCAACCCACATAGGTCCCTTCGCATTCATAAGAAGGGCTTACTACGTCTGATAGGTTCCCACGTCAGCGTCATCATCATCATCATCATCATCATCATCATCATCATCATCATCATCATCATCATCATAATTATCATAATTATCATCATCATCATCATCATCATCATCATCATCATCATCATCATCATCATCATCATCATCATCATCATCATCATCATCATCATCATCATATGCAACAGTCATCATCATCATCATCATCATCATCATCATCATCATCATCATCATCATCATCATCATCATCATCATCATCATCATCATCATCATCATCATCATCATCATCATCATCATCATCATCATCATCATCATCATCATCATCATAGGCAACCGTCATCATATCGTCTTCGTCGTTATCATCATCACCGTAATCGCACTGACTCTAAAATCTGGAATGACGTTCCTCCGAATTTTGGACAAGCCCCCAGCCTGCATATAATGCTAAACAATTACTGCGCGACCTCGTACTAAATGGTAATTCAGTCAGCTAGCTCTTCTTCTGTTTCTTCGGTTTATTCAAGTCGTTTCTCCCTGTTTCAAACCTATTAGATAACATCACGTGAACATTAACATTTAGCTATAATTTTGTCTATTTTCCCTATAATATTAGCTCATAATTTTTTCAAGGTGCAGGCCTATTCTGAGTGGCCATATCGATGTATTTATACATGTATTTGTTGTATAGGTGTCCCTATAGTATATCGGGATTATTATCCCTTCTGGTACATCCTTCATTTACCATTTATGATTGATTCAACATCTTAGAATGAAGCATGCCTTGCTGATGGTTTCAATAAAAAGATCGATCGATCGATTGATTGATTGATTGATTCGTTGGTTGAATGGTAACACGCTGGCACGAAGATCAGAAGGACGCGGGTTCGACATCCGCTAGCCCATAAGGTTGACTTAACCTTCAACTCCCTAAGGGACGACTGTAAAATGAGCAGTAGAACATATGGTCGCCCTGCAGGCTGCCATACAGTTAAATTCGACTCCTGTTAAACTTGTTATCATCTATTGCTACTAAATCATAATTATAATCTTACTGCGTACTTGTCAGTTTTAATTAATAAACGAATTAGCTGTTTGTCTAATTATTATTGTCATCATCATCATCATCATCATCATCATCATCATCATCATCATCATCATCATCATCATCATCATCATCATCATCATCACCACCACCATCATCATCATCATCATCATCATTAGTAGTAGTAGTAGTAGTAATTTTAATAATAATAATAATTATACTACTACTACTACTACTACTACTACTACTACTACTACTACTACTACTACTACTACTACTACTACTACTACTACTACTACTACTACTACTACTACTACTACTACTACTACTACTACTACTACTACTACTACTATTATTATTATTATTATTATTATTATTATCGTCGTCGTCGTCATCATCGTTATCATCATCACCATGAGCAGCAACATTGTCAACATCAGCAGCCATTATCATCATCGTCGACGGCAGCTGTGGACCCGACGACCCCCTCCCACCCACTCACCAACCCACAGTTGGCAGAAGTCGATATAGTTGGCGATGAAGAGCAGTCATTGTGTTGCCAATGCACAGAGAAGAGACCGTTCTTAAGATGCTAAGAGGCAGCAGCAGGGACAGATGCTGCTCCTGCTGAGGCTGCTGCAACTGAGGATGCTGGGGCTGATGCAAAGTATTATTAATAGGATGTCTCTGCTCCATCTGCTGCTGCTGCTGCTGCTGATGATGATGATGATGATGATGCTGCTGCTGTGATCCCGGATGCACGGATTAGTCGTATAAGAAATACGCACAGAGTAGGATCGCTCATTGATTTATTCGACCATAGTCAGTTTGTCCGTCTCTATGTATGTAGCCTATGTGGGCCTCTGCTTATAAATCTAACTTATCCAAGCTTCAGATTCTTCAAAAAAGCGATTAGATTTATAGCTGGTCTCCCCTATGCATCCCATACAGCCAAGGAGTTTCTTGATCGTAATATATTAAAACTAGAGCAAATAAGGAGATATCAATTATTATTAGGGGTATTTATGTACCGTTATAATTGTAATCTACTGCCTCTTATATACCAAGACTTTTTCGACCTAACTTGGGCATCCATCCAGAAACCCCAGATCCTTCCTTATTCCATTTGTCCGTACTAACACAAGACTCTCTTCCATTAAATGTATAGGACCGAGAACATGGAATGCAATACCTATTGAAATACGATCCATATCTGGCCTTCATGTCTTTAAACGCAATTTACTCGACTATATTTTAAGGGCTTCATCAGTTACTCAAGGACATTCAAAATATTAGCACAAAAGGTTTTCTAATGTAATGTTTTAATTCTGTGTGATTACTTAGGCATAATAAAATGTGCATTCATACTGCTTAATTTTTCACACTAGTTAAGTTTTAATTAAGTCTGATTAAGATTAATGTTTATCGTTTAATTTGGTTTACATTGGCCACACTACTTTCTGTATTACTATTACCCCAGATGGCCTTGGTTAGCGGGACCAGGCCCCTTATGGGTCTCCTTGGTAACCTTAACTTGGACCAGGCCCCTTATGGGTCTCCTTGGTAACCTTAACTTGGACCAGGCCCCTTATGGGTCTCCTTGGTAACCTTAACTTGGACCAGGCCCCTTATGGGTCTCCTTGGTAACCTTAACTTGGACCAGGCCCCTTATGGGTCTCCTTGGTAACCTTAACTTGGACCAGGCCCCTTATGGGTCTCCTTGGTAACCTTAACTTGTTTTGCCGATGTATTTCTGTTGTCGATTACTCTTTTTTGTATGTTTTTGGTTACCGAATAAAAATCAATGAATCGATCGATCAATGTATGTATGTATGTATGAATTTATGTATGTATGTGTGTATGTATGTATGTGTGTATCTGTGTATGAATTTATGTATGTATGTGTGTATGTATGTATGTGTGTATCTGTGTATGAATTTATGTATGTATGTGTGTATGTATATATGTATGTTTGTATGTATGTTTGTATGTATATATGTATGTTTGTATGTATGTTTGTATGTATATATGCATGTATGTTAATGTCTATGTATGGGTTTATGCATGGGTGTAGGTATCTATGCATGCATGTATGCATAGGTGTGCGACTATGCGTATGTATGTATGCATGTTTGCGTGTATATTTATATGTTTGCATGTATGTTTATATGTTTGCATGTATGTTTATATGTTTTCATTTATGTTTGCCTGTAAGTATTTATGTAGGTATGTTCAGCTGTTCTATAATTTTATGAACAACAGATTCTAAGTATCTACAATTTATGATCATTGCAATTAATGTATTCGTCTGATGCAAACAACAACATAGACCATCAATATAAGCTCATCTAAGAGAGAGAGAGAGAGACAGACAGACAGACAGACAGAGACAGAGACAGACAGACAGAGACAGACAGACAGACAGACAGTGCATGACAGACAGACAGACAGAGACAGAAAGAGACCAGATGAAAGTCGTGTTTTTCTTTAATGTCGCAGAGTTCCTGTCGCCCATAGCCGTTGAGAATCATGGCATAATAAAACCACGGTCCAATGCGATCACACAGCAACAGACGTAACGTTACGCCTGAAACTAGTCGGCCACTCCGAGTCCCAATCGCAGCGTATAAAGTGACCATGCGTCGCAGTCGTATACTGGCATCAAGCCGGGCATTAAGCCGACGAGGTCGAAGTCATGCTGGTTTGGCATCGGGGTTTGAGACCATTATGGGCTGCACAGACGATGGCGATTGAAGAGCAATGCTTCTCCCGCTGCTGCTGTTAGTATCCTCGACGAAAATTGCATTAGGATGTCTCTCACGTATTCGTTACTCCTTCCGAAGTAAGTTGCCGAGAATATCGCAACAGTCGATGAGATTTCCTATTGACTGCAGCTGGGTGAACAGAGGAGGGCAAAATATATAACCTTTTCAGTCGATGGCTGCCTTTAAGTCCTGCTTAATTTCAACTGCTTTTATAATTCGATTACAGCTTTTAAATAAGCATTAGTCTTACACTGATGAAAATGTTTCTAAGCTTACTTAAGGTGTTTTTTCACAATAACTAGCTATAGTTTTAACTGCAAATGTTTTGAAAAATCAAAATCTGTTTTCAACCGAAACAAATGAATTGCTTCTGTTTAAAAAGAGTTTCGGCTGAAAGCATTTTTCCTCGGCCGACACGTCTAAATTAAAAGACTGAAATTCTCGAAGAAAACAAGCTACAAAGCAAAGAATCTCAAATCAAATTCGTCTGGCGTTGATTTGTGACAACACGTTGAGCTGTAATCGATCATCCCAAACTCATAACATATACTGCTGGTGATTGATTTAGCTCATATACATGCGGGGTTCCATTCAAACGTCTTCACGTGGAATTGAATATTTGTGGTTGAGCCATACATCCAGAAAATCGCAATGAAAACAGCTGTCCAGATGTTTCATGGCTGACGCTGTGTTTCGACTGAAATATATTCTTCAACCCGAACCTCTTAGGAACGTTTTTGATTGATCGCCTTCCACAATTGCATTGCTGCTACAAAGGTTAGCTACCCCGGTATACGAATCTATTGGACTGTCTTCCAGGAGTTTGTTTGCGGTTCAAATGCTGGTCAGAAGATGAAGATATTTCTTGAATCCTGTTTCACCCAAGCGAACTCATCGATAAAATGAGTACACAACCCTTAGAGGAGACAACGAGATGAATGGCCAACCGATCTTATATGCTTACTTATTAAAATTGCGTAGGCTAAGCAAATGAAGCGTCTCGCATCCCATGTATCATTCATGCCAAAACTCCCTTTTGGGTTTAGCTTTAAAAGACTGCACTTCCTTCTCCTCCTCTTCCTTCTTCTTCTCCTTCTCCTTCTCCTCCTCCCTTCTCTTCCTTCTCCTCCTTCGTCTTCTTCTTCTCCTTCTCCTCCTTCTCTTCCTCGTTCTCCTCCTCCTCCTCTTCTTCCTTCTCCTCTTCCTTCTCCTCCTCTTCCTTCTCCTCCTCTTCCTTCTCCTCCTCCTCGTTCTCCTCCTCTTCCTTCTCCTCCTCCTTCTCCTCCTTCTTCTCCTTATCCTCCTTCTCCTCCTCGTTCTCCTCGTTCTCCTCCTCTTCCTTCTCCTCCTCCTCGTTCTACTCGTTCTCCTCCTCGTTCTCCTCCTCCTCGTGCTCCTCCTTCTCCTTCTCCTCCTCATTCTACTTCTACTTCTTCTACCTTTTCATCTACTTCTATCTTAAATTGCTTCTGTGGTTTTCTCTGTATAAGAGACGTGCTTTGCATAACTCTCGATGTCCATTATAATCGATCGTACCCAGTTGCACCAAATGCCATCAATGCGTCTCTAATGATCAGCATCGAAGCGAAACTGAGACTGATGCAATCGTTCAACAGATCATTACACCGTCTTCTCCATTAAAGCGATCAGACAACCGTGAATGGCTATCCATAAGATCCGGTGCCTCGATGCCATGCCATGGTTTAATGGCATGACATCGAGACACCAGCACCCATCGGCTGTTATACAGGGGTGTGTGAGGATCTGTCAGGCATGACACCTACCGATACATTCATTTATAGGCGACGAAGCAGGCGATTGCTAAGGGAAATATACGCGAACAGAGTCAATGCCTTTAGACTCAACCAAAATCTATGATTGGGCCCAGAAATATTCACGACAAAAAAGTCAGAATGTCGCGATAGGAGTTGGTAAAAAAAATGGACGAAAATCACGGCAAATTCACAGCACATTCACGGCGTGAAATCAAGCTTTCATTTTCTAAGATCCGATCATTCATTCATTCATTCATTCATTCATTCAGAGCATTTATATAGCGCCTCTTCAAGAAGCTACTCAGAAGCGCTCCCGGCCCAGCTACGACTAAAGAAATAAAACTTGAGGGTCTTGTAGAACAAACAATACTCTCACTGCACTGATGCAGTAAGAGTGGATGGAGAAGTAACAGAGTGGTTCAAGATCATGGTGGGTGTAAGACCGGGTTGTGGCTGTCACCAGACCTTTTCGACTTGCTCCTGGAGGCAGTGTTGAACCTTGTACTGAGATCTGTAGAGTCCGAGAGTAACTGTTAATGGACGGTTACTCAACAATCTGCGCTTTGCCAACGATATTGATCTGGTTGCGGAGTGACCGAAGCAACTGCAGGAGCTGACGGACAGGGTACCGAGGGTAGATAACAGCAGCAAAAGATTGGGACTTAAAATCAATGCGCAAAAAAACAATGACGATTGGAAAACAGCATTAGATCTGGAGGTTGACCCGAGAATAGAGCACTGGAGACTGTGACAGTTTGTGTACTAGGGATGTCTGAAAGCAGTTTCTGAAGACGACCTATGCCCAAAGACATCAAAAGTAGAATTGGTCTGGCGATGTTCGGCAAACTGAATAAGATGTGTAAAACAAATAGCATATCGATAGGAACCAATGTGAAACTCTATAGAACTTTCGTCATCCCAGTGCTGCTGTACGGATCCGAGTGATGGTGCATGCGCAGGGAGGATGAGAGGAGATTGCTGGTAGCGGAAATGATCTGGCTACGAAGAATACTGGGCAGAAGTAGGAGAGATAAGATCTGAAATGAGGTGACCCGGGAGGAGCTGGAGCAGAGGGAAACAATAGTGGAGAAGGTCAGGAAAAGAGGTGGCGCGTTGGATAACAGCTGGCGCAGAGAGCGAGAGGTACTGAGTTCGAGCCCCGTAGGGCGGATATGCTTTGTAGGCTGCTATTAGCGCCGTTGTATTGCAGGCTGTCTGTTCTGTTAGTAGTTAACTAGTTACGATTGTTTCAATTGCATAACATGTAAATGTACAGCGCAGTGCGTTTGTCAGGCGCTTATTAAAGAAAAGATTATTATTATTATTATTATTATTATTATTATTATGAATTAGGCCTACATGTAATTTCACATAATTTGTCCAAAATCGCGGAAATTCACGGCATTTGGGGAAATTCACGGCATTTACGGGAAATGTCGAAAATCGCGGAAATTCACGGCATTTGTGGAAATTCACGGCATTTGTGGAAATTCACGGCATTTGGGGAAATTCACGGCATTTACGGGAAATGTCGAAAATCACGGAATTCACGGCTTTCACGACTTCATGAATTTCTACTGACCCTATCTGTTATCACATCTAGACAATGTTCGTTACCAAGGCAAAAAGCTCTTCTCCAGATTTGTCTTATGGCACGTCAACCCCTTATTATTAGGCATGTTGTTGTTTTTATTATTGTTACTATTATCAATATAATGATAATAATAACAATAATTATTAATCTTGTTGTTGCTGTTATTATTCTATGTATGCATGTATCTATGTATGTAAGTATGACGCATGTACGTGTGTTTTTTCCTGGAAACATCGGAGTGACAGACGTGACGCAACTGCTAGGCGCCATTAGACGATATGACGCTGAGCGATAATTCGATACACTTTGATATGCAGCGGTGTTTATGTTCTTTGGATGGAATAAACTGTTTCTCAAATTACATCCCATGCATAATATATAGTCTACAGACTATACATAAACACATGTTATCCTTACAGGGGAGCATACCAGTGAGGTCAATGCCTTTACGTGATGGTATATATGAAAGCAATTTATTTGCATACATAATATACAAGAAAAACACGTCGGCAGCACTTAAAAGGTGCTAAGGAAAACCCTGGCTAGCATGTTTTGTCTGGTCGCATTAGTACATATGATCTTAGTTATTTGGATAGGTCGTTTGACTATACATGTACAGTTCTTCCTGGACTGCATATATATGCGTTGATGGGAAATCTGACAACCATAGATTCTCTCAGTTTTATCAGATGTAGCTCAGTTATCATAATACATTTGGACGAGAATCCATTGGTTTGGTTCTAACTTCTAAGCAGTTGCATATGTCACGTGGTTTAATCGCCAGAGATTCGGGGATACAGGCATGCAGAATTACAGATGCCGAATACACCATTACATATGTACACATACACGACATACATATAGCACACAGACACAACATAATGTGCAATGAATGGTTAACTGCGCGGGCACTTGCTTTACACCAGTTATGAACTGGTGCATCATATGTACAATTGTACATGTATATATATTGAAGTAGCACCGCATATGGTTTCAATTATGCTATGGACAATTGGACATGTGCGTATAGTGTGCTCTCCTCTCGTAAAAATTGCAGATTCCGATTTATGTTTGACGAATTAATAACTTTGGACGTCATATCATGGAGACCTTACTTACGATCAAGAAGTCAATATGTAATTATTATATAGGACGATGAACTTGAAAGTATGCTTGTCTAAAAACTATTTGTAAAAGATAACCCTGTTAGCGGAACCTTTGGTTCTTTTGGATTTACCCATTGTCCCTGAATGTACAAGACTGTCTTCCTATAACGTTTGAACTGTTATGGCAAACAATAAAGGGAGTTTATCTCATGGCAATAAATGTCCACATTGATTGATTGACTTTACGACGAGCGTGTACTAAAAGTGACTCCATGGGAAATCAGTCGTCGCCAAAGCTTTAAGGAGTTTAGTACTCTGTTGTATCCAGCACTAACTTCAGTTCTCTACATTCAGCAGTCTTTATGCGAAGATAAACGTGGTCTTGCTTTGTTTATATGTCTACAAGGCACCTCAGTAAGAGGTTTATCTCACGGCAATAAATGTCCAACGGGTGTAAATGATATGGTTACAAATGTAGGACTATAAATATCAATATTTCAAATAGCCAATTTTGTACAGATGGTAACGCTATGGAAATATCCGGATAAAATAAATTCGTATGGTATAGTATGGTATGTTCAATTGTTCGCGTGTAAGGCAATGGGACATCTATGGTATTGTATTGTTGTATTGTATTTAGAAATTTATAAAGCGCCTCTCACAGTAATACCCAATCAGAAGCGCTCGCAGTGCGGAGAGCTCTGCGAAAAAAGAACGTTTAAGACAACGAGAAGAGGCCGAAATACCCCAGTTAAGATCACAGATCGGTATTCGGTATAGTATGGTATGTTCATGTTTAAGGTAATGGGACATCTATCGCAAGCCCTTTTCGTGTTTGTCTTCTCTGTCGTCCTACATTCGAGGGTAGTAGTAGGTCATCGCAGATCGATGTTGGTTATTTTAATCTATACGCTACGACAGCCCTGAAGTATACCTTTGTGTCATCAGTCAGCAAATATGAGAACCAGTTTTTTTTTATCCTATCCATATTCGAGTACGCTTACAGGCCTTAGGCTTAGACTTTTATCAGGGATATTTTCTGTTATTATCCGTAATAACACGCTGAACAATGTGTCTCTTCCTTTAATAAAAACCGAACTGTTCAACATTATGGTGATTTACGTTCTTTATCGATATCGTTTGTGATGTATGCATAGATAGACCGTCTACGTTTTTGATAGACGACCGAGGAGCACTGACCTTGGCAGGGGCTTAGATGGATCTTGCACGATGAATTCTTTATGCTTATAAAGATTTCATTAGGTGAGGTTCTTTGCCAGCCCAGACCGTTCGAATTGGCACCTCGTCGTTTTGGAAACCGTGAACGTTTTCTGTAGTACGAGTCCAAGATGCAGTCTCAGCAACGTGACTCCTGCAGGAGTTGAATCTACACCATTCGTGTCTATGGTATTGGACGTATAAGCTTCTATGTATTATGCATAGAGTCCATATGTAGTGCGTCATGTTTTCTACTGCGACAGAATTGCATTTACCCGGGTAATTTTTCAAAACATTCACAGGGTGAGATTCTTCACTATAATTGCTATACCAGTCTGAACGACCATGACGCTGTTGTGAGGTTCCAGCATACAGCCGTGCTAGCATGATATACAATTTCCTATGGTACAGAGCTCGTGGTTGGCATGTGTGAACCTGATTCTTCTGAACACAGTGGCTCCACAACATATACTAGTGTGCACAGAACTGAAGCGCAGACCAATGATTGATAGGCAAGCACTGACATTGCTTTTCCATCACCATCAAATATGCGTAAATTATCATCATCATCATCGTCATCATCGTCATCATCATCATCATCGTCGTCGTCGTCGTCATCGTCATCATCTTCATTATCATTATCATAATCATCATTATCACCATCGGCAACATCATCACCATCATCATCCTCGTCGTTATTATCATCATCACTACCACTCTCCAACACAACTACAATTTCTATCACCCCACCATTGGCATCATACCACAGATCTACTGCTACTTCACCCCAAATATAAAACGAGGTTAGCCTCCAAAGATATGGCCCAACTCCGTCATTGATCGTTTTCTGTCAGTGCCAGTCCCAAGACTGGATAAAGGAGGAGGGCGACGCTAATGATCTTTGTTACCACATAGTGTCGTTAAAATGAAGCTACTACTAAGATATGGCCCACTTCGAGCAGATCTAAGTCCGAAAAACCCTTTGAATACGCTTTCAATGAAATTGAAATGTGACGTCAAGCCATTGGCTGCAAGC